>SMSR01008163.1:36117-53975 GCA_019453355.1 Ceratina japonica
TCGCACGCAGTCGAACTTTCCTTGCCGTTTCGTTGTGCGTTCGATAGAAAGGAAAATTTTTCACCTTCTGAGAGAATCTTGACCTCTAGACTCGGCCCGATTGCAACGTTGCATACGTTTTACTGAGCACAGTAATGAATGCGTTATGCAACTAAGTATACATTGTAGTTTATCATCGGTTTGCAAAATGCGAAACCGTTATCGGGCTAACTAAATGCCAGTCGGTTTAATATAGCGCATTCGAGAATTGCACGCGATATCGCCGGCGAGATACGATAGTAATGGTAATAACAGGAAGGCCTAATTTTACTATTCGAGTGTGATGGCAAAAAAGTTTATCGTCGATTCGCCACTTTTCTTTCCCTCGACCCGTTCTTACGGTATCGAGCTATCGAGGCGCGCGAGAACAGTTTTTTGTCACTGTTCCGCGCGGTTTCGAGGCAACGAACACGTCGGGAAACGAATTTTCAACGTATACGCTCGATCGTTTCGTGCGTCTCATCGACTGTTTCTCACGGTCGTGCAGAAGGGAAATCGTGGAGATCGCAGAGCAGGAAGAAAAACAGACGTCGAACGTAAGTACCGGATGATTATGAAAAACGTGTCGCACAATCGGGCTTCGGGGGGCGAACAGGAAAATCAGGATAGTGCAAACTGTCATGGGACACGACATCTGATTATAGTCGTACTAGCTCTCGGTCAATGGGGGACCGATAAAAATTCTATTCCATGTCGAATGTTGTTCACATTTTTCTGATACAATCGTACGTGGAGTGGCGCAAAAAAAAAAGTCAGTTCTGATTTTTCTTGAAAAGGACGCGCGCTCGTACGCTCGAAAATTGCCCGAGTTCGCATACACGAGGCAGTTCGTGGAAAAGCGTTAACTGCGTCTCGTGAGAGCCTAACGAAGAGAGCGGGCCACGATAAACGGCAATCTTCCAGATAGCGGGTAGTAAAATCGCTCGCCTCGAACGGATCCGTTGCACGAAAATGGATAAATAATGAAAATATTCCGAGTCAGTATATTCAAATCAACTAAGCAATCTCCGTGTGCAATTTTAAGTTCGTTATATAGCTAGTGTGTTCGTAACTTTGAACGAGGCTATTAGAATAATTCTACAATGGATCTAATGGTACCGATATTAAAAATTTGTCACTGGTCACAAGAGTTACCGATCGTTATTTGTCTATTTATCTCGGTCATCAGATGCCAAAGATCTTTGGTCCAAGAAATGGAATTGAGGATGAGTTAGCTATGCAGTCAATTCCAAAATGAAATTATGTATACATATATCGATAAAATGAATATCGATATGTATGTATGTATACCACAAGAGTAGACGCAAATTTTAAGTCTGTNTTATTTATCTCGGTCATCAGATGCCAAAGATCTTTGGTCCAAGAAATGGAATTGAGGACGAGTTAGCTATGCAGTCAATTCCAAAATGAAATTATGTATACATATATCGATAAAATGAATATCGATATGTATGTATGTATACCACAAGAGTAGACGCAAATTTTAAGTCTGTAACAACAAATTGAACATACTGGCATCGTTTAAGTATATCGGCCGTACATCCTTAAACGCGAGAGCGATGGAAGTCATATCGATCTGTGGGTTATAAGGAGAACAGAGCAGATGGATAATGGATAGACGAGGCAATCACTCGGTCGTATCAATCCGTGTCATCGGACTGTAATGTTCTTCGAATTATCGATTTTCCCTCGCCGAGCAACATTAAAACCGACGCGGAGGTTAGAAAGCAGCTCGGTCATTCTCTAACGAACCTATACACGGTCGAACGCAGAGAGATTACTCTCTTCCCGTCGTTAACGCAGTTTTACGTCGAATCCCGACGCTGCGCCGCAGCAACGATAGACGAGTAAGTATCCGAACGCGCGTAAACGACGGAGGAAAAGTAAAAAGGTATTTAGGAGCGGAGTATCCGCGAGGTAGTTGAAGGAACACGATGTTCCAAAGAACTTTTCTTCTACTTCTCGAACGCAATGGTTACGTAATTTTACGAGGAACATTTCTTTTTACGACCGCGAACTCTGTTAGCCGTGAGTACGGGCTCGCGACGTTCTCTCGAATTAATTAACTCAACGGTTACGTGTAAATTAGCCAGGGAGATACTCGAAATCGAGCGGCGTTTTTGCGCAGTGCGGTGTAAAGTAATTAGACGTCATTACCGCGCATCCCGGTAACGGGTACACACTCGGCCCGGAGAGAGTCTGAGTTCAGTTTGTTGAAGTGATTATTTTTATTGTCATTTCCGGCTGGCTTCTCGGAAATCTCGGAAGCGGCGCACGTAAGCTCCGCACAAGAACCGCGAGCTTCTTTCCTCTGATCCCGTTCCCTGCTCCTCGGTTCCCGGACGTCGATCTCGATTTTCCATCGATTTACCGTCTTCACTGCTGCGACAATATGCCATTCGATACGATTGTTGCCGGCCGGCCAATTCGTCGCGATCGCCGTTAAATTAAACAGATCAACGGAATGTGTTGTTAGTCGGGGACGATCTAAACTTTCGCAAGTTCTACGCGAGGGCACGACAGCCGGTAATTTTCTCGCAGTACATCAACATCTGCCAGTTTTTAATATCGTTCGGCACAGTATATCATCGTTTTGTTTAAGCGTCGGCGAAGGAGCGGGTCGGCGCAGCAGCGCGGCTTATAACGCTGGCGCGCTGCTGCGCCCGGAGCATCGCGCGTCGCTCGCGTCGTAAGAAAAGTGGCGGTACGCGTAACCGCAATAAAATTCGCATTACGCTCCGCGTAATACGTGCATAAAGTATTTGCGTGTGTGCGGTAACGCGTATAAAACGCTGAAGTCGTTCGCGTTCTCCGGGGCAACCTCGTTCCCGGCACGGACGTAATAGATTTATTTCGGAGAAACCGGCGGCGGCGTGTCCGCGTTCGTGTCCCCGTCCCCGTTGCGTTACGTTGCGTATAGCTGCCGCCGCCGCCGCCGCCGATCGCTTATCGTTCTCTCTTTGCCCCGGATGAAATTAAGAGAGAGAGAGAGAGAACCGGGCTTAAAATTCGAAATTGCTGCTAGCGTGTCGATGGTAATTTCCCGCTTTCTATTCGATCCAATTTGTCGACACAAATGGCAGTGATATACCGACTTCCGTAATCGTTTGGAGAACACGCGTAAAACGTGGGTGTGGAAGGCGCCAGCAGCTCTTGCTGCTACAGCTGGATCGTGTTTCTGCCGCGCGCGGCGGATACCGGTATCCCTTCATTCCTGAGTAATCGTCAGGCCCAAGGCACGCTATCCGCCATTTTCTAAATACGTTGCCCGAATATATCGAACGTACACACGCCGAGAATATACGCGCTGGCTCTTTCGAAACGTTCGAAATATATGTACCCGCGGCCTGCCCGATCTCAGCCTCTCCTTTCTCCTCGGAATTGACGTGCGTATTAACGTCCCGACGAATAATTATCAAATTTATTTATACCTTCCCGGTTCCCGATCGAAGATCAATAACGACGCCGCTCCCGAGCGTCGCACGGGACCCCCCGAATATTCCCTGTACGGCTAGTTTATTCCCGCCGAACACTCGTTTATTATTAGCTTAACGTCTTATTGCGGGAACCGCGTTCCGGGAACACTTGCCCTCGAATATGGATGGGCCTCAGCGTTTGGATTTCTGGAATTCAGAGGTTGTCGCTCCGAGCTAATTGGTTAACGCAATGAATTTATTGCGCGAACCGACTCTGACATCTCTGTGCCGGCCTTTCCGGCAAAAGGGGAGAGATCAACGCCACGGGACGATCGTCTTCCGCGTAATCGCGCTGGCGAACGCGAGATGCCTCTCTTCCCCTAACGATCGCGAACAGCCTCCAGACAGCGTCCGGCGGACCGCGGGAAACGGGCACGAACAACGCTGCTGCTTCAGGGACAAAATCAAAAAGCGGTCGTTCCGAACGGAGTGGCAGGATGAGTGATGAACGGATCGCGAGCGCTCGGGCAGCGATCATCCCGCGGATTTCGAGTTTCCACGCAATCGAAAATTCGTTAGCCGGAGGTGGATGCGGACGTAATAACGAGGACGCGGTCCGACGCGGGACGGTGCGCCGGCCGTGAGCGGCACGTACGTACATCAGTTAGCTAGGAGAGAGAGACCTTAATCACCGTCAAGGGATCTCGAATAGCACTGACTACGTTTTAATTACTCGGCGCGTATCGCGGGGAATGTAGAATGACATCAAGACGCCTGGGGTGACGGGAGAAAGGGAGGACGGACACCGGGGAGCGTTGACCGCTCGTAAAAAAGAGCTTCGCCAGTTTTCCAGTCCGCCCCTCTCTTAATCAAGGCGCGCAATGTAAATAAGAGCGACGCAGTTCGCTGGTTGCCGATAACACCGCCGATAACAGGGTGATCACCCTTTTATTCCTCAGATCTTTATTAACCGACGTCGGTAGTTCTCTAAACCTGTCGCTAACTTTCCACAGGTGCGTCGCCTCCTGCGCGGCAGCTTGTCGATGTATTTTTCAACGGTTCACACCGGTGCAACAAGTGTTCTCGTTACTCTCTTCCTTTTTTTATTTTACTCTCTTTTAAAAAAAAAAAGAGCAAGTCTTTCTTGTCTGGTCAAGCTCACTTGTTAGCGATTACTCGGTGAACGCGAGCATCGTTTAAATGTTCCCCGGCACGAAGATTCTCTGCTCCACCTGAGACTTACGGCCAATCGCGTGTTCAACTATCGCGGCGACCTTGGAACGATTCGGATCGGGCCGACGAAGAGGTTTCTAAATCCTTTCGTGTGACTTTGCTCCTCAATCGGTTCATGTCCGCCGCCTTCCACGAATTTCGCTAAAGTTCGAAATCATCCCACGATTATGCCGACCTATCACGGACCCTTTTGACAAATTTCTCGATGACGAAACGCGCCTCTCGTTTCTCGGAAACTAATCACCGGCAAACTTCTACCCCGGTTAATTCCATACACAAGCCGAGTTTGATTAATCGCCGTAGTTCGGCATCGGGTTTAACCGGGGTCAGAAATGAGAATCTTTTCTTTCAGACGCAGCGTTATTCCTACGAAGCCGGTGATGGTCGGTTACTTCGCAGGCCCCGGCATCAAAAGAGAAGCTGTTCCCACGTAGTCCCGCGTCGAAACCGCCCGCCGCCGTTCCGCGGCAGAGATCGCCGCCATGAAAACGGGGATAATTGTGGCTTCGTAAATACCGCTACTTAATACCCGGCGTGCTCCTTGTACACACGTACGTACGTGCATAGAGATCGTACACTGGCAGTCGCGGCGCGCGTATTAGCTCCTCCGCTGATTCGTGGCAGCAGTCAATCCGCTTAGGAAACGTTCCTCTCCAACATCTGCAGAACGAGGTAATTGTACGCGGCGGCGGCGGCGGTTGCATTGCAAGATATGCACTTCCGCCGCGGATGTATCTGGCTCTGGTGTAATTTCACGCCACTCCGGCCACCGATTTCCTTCCCAAATCCATGCACCGCCGAAGTCGACTACTACCAGACCTTTTCTGCTTTGCCGTTAACCGTTCCAGCGACACGCAGTTACACCGTCGTGTAACACGTGAGGACATCGTTCGCCGCCTATAATAGGACACGATGAGGTTCAACGATATAGTAAGTATAATGAACACGTGCTATCGGTTCCCATTACGGTCGTTATAATATCGCCCGTGGAATGTGTAATTAATTACTTGAACGTCCATCTAATTACAATATATCTAACTCGTGTCTGATATAATTATAAAAAATATCAGCGTAAACGACAACAGAGCAGACGATTAATATTTCCGTCAGTCGTGACGCGATTACAAAAGATGTATTATTCACGGAGCCGGTTGTTTTTCACCGATTTGTCGTCGTGAATTATACGCAGCGATTTTATAGCACAATCACAAGCCGCGATGGTGCATCATGCCGCCGCCGTGGTATTAATCGGGTGTTGGAACAACGGCGGTAATTTAATTTTAATAGAAAGCAGCGCGCGCGCGCGCGCGCGTGTATACCGTGTGGCATAACGAGCGAGCAGATACTTGCACGGACCTTTATCTTTGATCCTCTGAACGTACGTAGCGAACTTTTTATTTGCATACCGTTACAGAGGTGGAGCGCCGCGAGTATCAACTAGTTATCGTAGGTCGTTCGTACGCTATCTACCTATCGGGCAAAAAGAACTGTTGATTGCGGTCATTACGCAAATCGAGATCGCCGCGATTTATGGCCGAGTCGATTTCTCGATGCCCCGCACGTTTCTGCCGATCGCGTATCGAACTTCCGGACCACTCGCGCAACACGTACGCGCGATTATTATAATTGGGTCCGCCGGATCGGCGCCGATACCGATCGTACTTCGAAATCTTCAAAATATTCTGGCTTGACTCGGTCGAAATAGCGAGTCGCGTTTGCCACTTTATCGTCGTTGACAAGTGAAGCTTCACAATTTCGTTAAAGCTATCGCGCGCATAATGTCGCGTTCTTGAACTCGTACAATTACGCTATTTAAAAAGACAAATAACTATTATCCAGCAAAATTGCACTAAATATACTTAGACCATGCTATTTATACCGTAACTCGTACTTTTTGCTGACGCCTTTTTCTACCGATATCAGTCAAAAAATCAGAAGCCTTGGTGCTCTACGACTATATCCCCTGTCCGATGTACGTATCTACCTTTTTCTATAATTATACAAGACGTTAATAGCACGCATAATTAAGAATAATGAGTTCTCGTTCCCTCTTATTTTCTTGGGGAAACTGGTTTCCGAACGGGGACACGACGATGAAAAGAATCCGAGTAAAATACTTGAATTCACGCCTACCTTTCCCCGCGACGATAACAACGCAGGTATTTCTTTTCGTCTGTCGAACGTTCCCCTTCGCGAGCGCATGCCGTTTCCGGTGTTACACGTGTCTTCACAGCTGACGATCCGGCACATTGCATCGCGAACTCGCTAATAAGCCTGGTTAACTTGAACATTCCTATGATAATCAGCTGAAACAGGTAACGATAACTGGAACACGTGATGGGGTACAATGTTGCTAACCGCTCATGACATTGACAGCGTTATCGCCGCGGCGGAGATATACCTGAAGCGTAATTTTGTTGTGGAGTCAATTCCAAGTCAAAAAAGAGGTAAATGAATAATCGGCGAGTGGAAGTTTTTCCTGGCGAAGGGGAAAAAAAAATGAATGCTGCACGTGTCTCGGCGTACGAAGGGAACGGGATCGTTTCGATCACGCAATTGCCGTGTTAATCGCCCCGGCATTGCGGGATAATTGCTACAAGAGGAGAACCCGTCCACGATTCGTGGCTGTCTCGCGGAACGGATCACGGTAAAGAATACTTTACGCTAGTCGGTTGCATTAGGATAGTCCCGCGAGTGTATAGAGCGTATCGCTCGCGATCTCCCGGGTTAAGGCTTAATTGGGGAAACGTTAGCTCCGAGACGGGGAAAAATCGATTGCCGATTTCTGCGCGCCGCCGTGCCGCACTGCGCCAGAGCGTATAGCCTCGCGCGCTCCTCTCGAAAACTGGTTTATGACTAGGAACATTTTTAGAGCAAACGCGGAATGCGGACGATCGGTTGCTGCTCGTCATCGCAGCTAAAACACGCTCGATTAACTTGTTCCTGATCAATGTGACCGGCGCGATTGCGTTTCGAAAACGTAGGAGTAAATCCTGCCTCGGATCGACGATAAAGGGTTTTAAGTAGAAGCACGTCGATGCGCAGATATATTTTTAATCTACTCACGGAGCGACGTCTACTCAAATGTAGGAACTGATAAGACGTCAAAGTCCTGATAAGAAGTTCGTCATTTTTGTTCGTGTTGCAATTCCTAGACTCGTTCTACCGGATTCGAAGCCGAGGAGAACGCAAAAGCGAGGAAAAAGGAGCGGCGCATCCCTTTTGAGACTTTTAAGCTGGCAGGCTTCCGCGTAACAGAACTATCAACGGCTCGACGAATCGTGACTCTTTGCGTGGAGCCGACAGAAAACGACGTTATTACGTTAGCTTAAAGCCCACCGTACCTATATAGATAGATTAGGGAAAAATGAAGCTCATTGTCAGCACGCGATCCACGGATTTCTTGTCGTAGCACATCGCGGCCTTGAGCCACCGTTTACCTCTGCCTGTCGATTGGTAACGATACATCGATCCTTCTTTCCTTTTTTCATCCTCATCGTCTTTTATCCGTACCTATCAATCACTATCGTGAACGACGGACCTTAGAACCGTTTTTTATTCACGGATTACGCAAAAGATCGGTCTATTTAGAGAAATAAACAAATCTGACGGAAGAACGAGATCGTTATAGTCGGACGTTCGAGGGACGACGTGAAACTTTGGGAGCAAAAGTCAGTGCCGTGTCAACATTTATCGTTTAAAACGTTAGCAACTAAATGGGGTGTTTATCCGCAGCTGTACAGTAGTAATTATGTAGGATTATCTCCGCTGCAATTAGTAATATATGTAGAAGCTCTTTTTGCCATGTGTAATTTAATTTCCTCGTCGATTTGTCTCTGACGGAATCGGATGATTAAGATTAATTATTGCGCGCGATTGGTAGGTTCGGTAAGTAAATATTGTGACCGCGGAAGTTGGAATTGAATGTGCGCGAATCATTAATCTTGTCGATAATGCGTCGAACTTTGGAAAACTGCGGGAAGGAGGAGGAACGAGTGGGTAATATAGGTATATCTGAACAGGCTGTCATATTGTTTGAAGCTCGCATGACTCTTGACTGACGCGCGTATCTTACGAATCATACTATCTCTGTGGTGGACAGAATACCGAAAGCGCGAGTAAGAAAATCCACGTAACGCTTGACCGTATGCAGACTTGTAATTACACGGAGATTGAAAAATCGAGATTCGAAAGTTTTGTCAGTTTGAAAAGTTAATAGAAAATTAATTCGAAAGGAACTGAACGTACAATGGCGCGACTGTTTTTAGTATTATTTTATGTATATGGGTTAATGTTTAATAACTATTCGCAAGAAGCAATTACGACGTAAGTACCTTGTCATTAGTCTCTTGTGCGAGTTTAGACCGCGGTTACAAAACGACCGCTACCGATCGCATTCGTTTAACAAGTTGCACTGTAGGCAAGTGTTTAACTCACTGTTCTCCCTGGCGGCAACGCACAATTATTTGTTAACGCGCCGCGATACCATTCGATTGCCATTCTTGAAATGGCGACTAAATAGTAACTGTGGGTGAACGAACGGCTCTCATTTGCAATGATAAATTGCTCGATCAATGCCCGTGTTTACTCGGAAATTATTCACGCACGAGATTTCTCAATCGGGATTGCGCCATTAGCGCAACCCACATTTCCAAAAAGTTACATAAAACCGTGGTCTTACCCGACGGTTCGAGCTCCGATCGGTTAGAGCTCGGCGTAGAAATAAAATACGAGCACGAAAAGTGGCGGGCTAATGAAATTCATGAGGCTAGGGTGGACGAGCATGGGACCCGATACATCGTATGCGTACTTCACGATTCAAGTACATTTTTATTTTTCTGCAGTCGAATCGATCGTTCGTTGCACATAAATGGAGGGACATTCATTGCGTCGTTTGCTACATTTTCCCCATCCTCTTCAATTCATTTCTCGTTAGTTACAGTCAAAGCAAATTCCACTTATTTTATCTTCGTCTTTCCTGGGGCTTTCTTCATTTTTTTAACAAATACAATTTACGTAATCGATGACTTCGATCAATTTGTTGATACTCTTTCCACGTTCCAATCGGAGACAAAGCGAACAGACCAAACGTGTTGAATTTATCAATTTGCCTGTAAAGGATGTTTGGCTCTATACAGTCAATCCTAAAAGTTGAAGCGTCGACTGTGTACGCGAATTGCGTTTGACAAATCCAAGTTACGAATGCAAAAGTATCGTCGACTATCAGAGGCTAATCCGAGTTTATTCGTCAGAACGATCATGAAATCGCGGTGGCACCAGAAAGAGGACGGTTCCTCCGGATCGTATCTCGCGATTGGAGAGCAACGTTGCGGCGAAGAGAACGACAATATAAAACGGTTATCCGACGGAAGCGCGGAGGACTTGCGAATTACGGAAACACTGCGTCAGCATCCGGGCACACGATTTCCCGGAATGTCCGCATCGATTCCTGCGGTCACGTCGTTCGGGACGAGCTCTATCCCAGCGTACCGCGCCACCCGCTTTCGACCCCCTTTTCTCCCGGCTCCTCTTTCCCTCGCGTTCACCCTCTCGAATCCCACGGCATTTACCGACAGTGCCACTCAGGGAAACGAAGATGGTTACCGCGTCAGCACTTCAACGTCGTTTCATCCTTCGCTCGTCGTCGTACCTCCACTGTGACCGGGAACAACAGAAGACTCCGAGATATCTTTTCCAAAGACTCTTCGGGGAAAAAAAAAAAAAAATACCTGCCTCGAAATCGAACTCGCTTCAAAACTCGAACCGCGCGCGCGTTCATTGCAATTCTTGCTAAACGCGGTATAAAATTTAATGCGCTCTTTCACGTGTTCTCGTGTTCGCTGAACAAAGTATCAATTTACACCTCTGGCCGCGATTATGGCGTTTAATTGCGCGTTTCTTCGCAAACGGAGCGGCTCGCTCTTCCCACAATTCAACCGGCAAATGCCCGAGATCCGTTCGGTTATTGTTGCGAAGAACCCGAGCCAGAATGCTCGCTCCATTAAAAATCGTAATCGTTCCTGATTGGGAACCGGCATGCGATGCTTTGTAAGCCTCCGTACAAGATTTTCCATCGTTCGTTAATCGGCCGCTGACGATGTGAAAGGGTGAACGAGGAACGAGGAGGAGGAAGAGAGGGAAGAGCCGCGGAAGAAACGCTTAGAATAACTCTCCGTACGGATAATAATCCGCGTGCCATGTACGTACATGCATTCTCCGTTACCGCTGCAGCCACGCTAAAGCCAATTAATCCGGCAATCACGAACGGTTCTCCGCTCCGCTCCACCTGCTTTATTTGCCATTAAGAAGGAACGTATATCGCGCAGCTCGCGCCATTGCACCGAACTCCGGAGAAGGGAACAGCGACGAGGAAGATGGAGGGTAACCGGGTCGATTCTCTCCTCGATCCGTCTGATTCCGTGTGGGCGTCGACCATGCGAATGCGTTTCACCGTACATTCCGCGTGATACACTTCCAACTCCTTTTTTTCCTAATCCATTCCGATCATCTTTATAGAGTTCCTCATTTTCTTACGATTTTCTAGTCGCAAATCCCTCTTCTCTCTCCGGTTCAGGGCATAACCGTTCTTCGGCCTCTCTTTCTTCTTATCCTTCTATACGTCTCGTCCACGTCCGTTTTGCCAGCCTTCCACCTTGGTGGCCGACTCGATGCGCACACAGACGTATCATACCGTAACGCCAAGTACGAGTCGAACGTGTTCTCGAGGCTCGTCCCTCTTTTTTCCTCTCGATTTTTTCTCCGCGAATTGTTGCCTTCCTTCGAGAATTAGTTGCCTCAACCAAGGAACTGAGGTTACCAGGTATATTAATTAGATTAGTCAAGTATCAATGACGCCTGTAATGCCATTTATATGTAAATCGTCAAAAACCACTGTTGCAATTTTGTTCAGTTCGTTTACAGTTCTTTACATGAATTTTGCTTATTGATATCTCAAACTTGACCGGTATTTGGCGAATTGTTGCCTTCCTTCGAGAATTGGTTACCTCAACCAAGGAACTGAGGTTACCAGGTATATTAATTAGATTAGTCAAGTATCAATGACGCCTGTAATGCCATTTATATGTTGTTGGAAATGGGATTAAATAAATACTCTAGTTTGTACGTTTAACTGAATTGACTTTTTATTTTAATCACGCGATTAGAAGTGACACGCTCACGAATGGACTCGTTCGGAGAGAATGAACGAGAAGAACAAAGAAAACGATTGATGAAAGGAAACAAAAACGCCTGAGATCAAGTTCCTTTTCTCTATTGATTTTTATATATAATTTTCTAATGTTTTATGTACTGAGTGAGTCCAACAAAATACGGGAATAGATTAATTTTTGACAATTCAGTTTTCTTTGAAAACCTAACATATGTAAATCGTTAAAAACCAGTGTTGCAATTTTGTTCAGTTCGTTTACATTTCTTTACATTAATTTTGCTTATTGATATCTCAAACTTGACCGGTATTTGGCGAATTGTTGCCTTCCTTCGAGAATTGGTCACCTCAACCAAGGAACTGAGGTTACCAGGTATATTAATTAGATTAGTCAATGATGCCTATAATGCCATTTATACTATGTAAATCATTAAGAACCAGTGTTGCAATTTTGTTCAGTTCATTTACATTTCTTTACATGAATTTTGCTTATTGATATCTCAACCTTGACCGGTATTTAGTCAATTGGCTCGTCCTTGGGATTCTGAAACGAAAGAGACTTTTAACAAACGATCGTCGGCGACAATCATTGCTCATTCAGAGTGGTATAAAAATGTTAGGGTTAAGGTTGCACGTTTCGCGCTGGCCAGTGCAACGTGACTCGCGCTGCGAACAAACGAGCGAGGGGGATGGCGTACACGCAGCGTGTCCCTCTCACGAACTATAAACTCCGTGACTATTTTGATTCCCAGCATTTGGCATGATCGTACGCGCGTCCGTGGCCCCCTCATGCAATATTGATGACCCGGCGCGGATCAAATGCCCCATGATAGCCCCCACCCACGTATCCCCCTAACCGGTATCCTGATTGCGAACCGGGTCAGAGCCACTGATTTTCAATGGATGGGAGCCGAATTTAAACTATGATTATACCCCCCGCGTCGTCTAAGTACGGGCCTCCAGAGGCAAAGGTCTAATGAAGCTTTGCCGAATTAATGCCGCGTAAATTGCGCGCGAACTTTCCTATATCTATCTTCCGGGGCTTCGATAACGACACGTGCCGCTATCACTAAATTAACGGTCATAACCTTGGAGTCACGGAGTAATTAGCTAAACGTTACCTATACCGCGTGATGATGATGCTTTGCTGGAAAGTATCCAATTGCCGATGCTCGCAACATTTTAGTCGAGTTTGTACGTGCTCGCCGCGCGGTGTTGACTTTCTATTTCCTACCGGCGACGTCAATGATAGGGTCCGCGTCCAGTTATCAACCAGTCGACGGTCTCAAGGCAGCGGCGAACAAATTGATCACGTCTCATCCTTCCGTAGTTTCGACCGGGCCAGAACGAATCCGTGAAACCTCCGACCGTGACTGGTGGCTCATTGTTTTACCAGGATTTCCTTTACCGCGAACGAACAGGATTTTCAAAGGCTGGAAATCGAACCGAGAAGAATCACCACCTGAAAAGGAAAGTTCCGGCTGGAATTTCGGTCTGACGTTACCGCAATCGGTAAGACAATACGAAGAAATAGACCCGACTTAATCCACCGTTTCGAATTTCGAGCAACCCTTAATTCCTAGCCTCGAAATTTAAATACTTCAACTTTCTGCGGGAGGTTTTTTTCATTCTACAACTCTTTACACTTTGTTCGAGATTGCGTAGGTTATAGTCACTTTTTATGCCTCTATTCACTGATAAACAACATGCTTCGCGAGGTAAAATATTATACAATTAGTGCAGCACGTAATTAGCACGTATAATTGATTCAGCAAGACCTGCTTCTGACTTATGAGGTTCTACCCGACGATCGTACCTGATTTATTCTTTCTACCACTAATTTCCTCTTCTCAGCGCATCGCAGAGAGTACCTATCCTTGCAAATACCTAATTATATTTTAATAACGAAAGAAAACGTCAAATCATTTAGGGTAATTTTTATGTCGTAAGGAATCGGCATTCTGATGTTTCAGCGTTTATAAGGACTGATAACCCAGTAAACACCAAGTACTCTTGATGTTTTCTGTAAGATCACTTTTCATCCAAAAGCAGTCGAAAAGATAGCTTTAAGTCACCCAAAAGACGTCTGCGTTTACTGGGAAATTACCATTTAAAATTCACTTCTTTTGCGTCTTCTTCTTCTTCCTGCGAGGCGTGAATCTTATCAGCGGAGAAAGTTTTTAAACGGATCTCGATAGTCGAACCAGATATCCAATTTTCACTTTCGCGCGGACGAGTTTACTATAAATGCTGTTTAATTACCTGTCACAGGCAGCGTAGCGTGGAATGAAAAATATCCGCGGCCGGAATTAATACGGCAATTAATCTTGCGGACGTCAGACGCGAAAATTATGATCGCTTTATGTAGCACTGTGTCCGGCTGACAAGGAACCGCGCCGTAATGTCGGAGTTGCTACATTTTTCCCCGGCCGTTGGAAAAAGAAGAGCGGTCGGCCGGCGCGGCTTGCCCACGGAATGAGATAGGTTTTTTGCGATGATAGTCGACGCGCGTATATGCGTATACATACATATAAACCGGGAGCGGCAGCGCCGGCGAGAATCGGGACACTCGTTCTCACCCGTAATATCCCCGACGTCACTTCCAGAGGGTGTCCCTTTAATAATTTATTAGCAAGCCTGGTGGTAGCTAGCGGAACAGGGAGTCCCTGATTGTGTCGTGTCGTCTGTCCCCGGCATTGTCGAGGTAACTCGCCGCGGGTGGTCCTTGACACGATCCTGGTACTTGGATGCTGTTGCTGTTATTAATACGGGAACCGCCGATCAATTATTTACGATACGATCCTCGTTCTCGTCGAATTGCTTCTTACGGGTGACTCGACCGAAATCACCCTTCCCGCATTTTCCCAACTTAATTACTGGCAAATGAAGATGGAACGTGTTCATATTCGATATTGGAGAGCACAATTATTCCAAAGAAGTGTACTTATACTATTTTGGATCATACTTTGAAAAATCTGTTGATATAATAAGCATAGTACAATTTAGGTTCATACGCAAATCAAAGTAGAAGTGCAGAGAAAATAATCAGACTTAGAATATGTTTTATCCAAGATTAGAGAGTTCAATTATTGCAAAGAAGTCTGCTCATACTATTTTAGACTATATTTTCAAAAATCTATTGATATAATAAGCATAGTACAATTTAGGTTCATACGCAAATCAAAGTGGAAGAACAGAATAAATAATCAGACTTAGAATATGTTTTATCCAAGATTAGAGAGTTCAATTATTGCAAAGAAGTCTGCTCATACTATTTCAGACTATATTTTCAAAAATCCATTGATATAATAACCATAGCACAATTTAGGTTCATACGCAAATCAAAGTGGAAGTGCAGAATAAATAATCAGACTTAGAATATGTTTTATCCAAGATTAGAGAGTTCAATTATTGCAAAGAAGTCTGCTCATACTATTTCAGACTATACTTTGAAAAATCCATTGATATAATAACCGTCGTACACTTTAGGATATTTTAAAGAATATAACCAACTCGTGCATTTGCAAATCCTTTGATCGGCGTCGGATGTAAATAATCGGTAAAGTATCGTCAGTTCGCAGGCACGATCGGTCGTCGATTCCAATTGCATCATCGATTATTAATGTCGCGAGGGCTGCATTAATAATCCCCGGCCGTATCTCCCCGACTTATCGCGCATGCGAGCGTTTATTACTCGAGGCTATCAATTACCAGGATCCTTAAAAAATTATTGCTATTAAACGGGCAACGTTTCGACCGTTAGTCATCCCACGGTCTTTCCTCGTCCGAACGCTAGAGAGACAATGCAGTATATATTCTTGTATTATAGGTATCTCTTTCGCGCGATTTTCACAGCCTACGCGGTCGCCAACTTTTATCGTCGCTTGATTTACACGACGTGGTAGCGAAAAACGAATGGTACGTATAATTATTTACAATCGAGTCGCGTTGTCCCACAGTCGTTTATCCGAATATCAATTAAACATTCCGTAATCTTAAAACGAAAATTCCGTGAAACGTTTATCAGCAACGCGTTACACGCGTCGCTTGACGAAACCGATTGGCCGGAGTCGCGGAACGATAAGGTACCTGGTACCGAATGAGAAAGGTGAAGATCTTGGGGGTCGTAAATCGAGTTCCGTCGTACGTACGTACGTACGGACATACAAGTGGGGCGCCTCCCATCGTCGTCGTACGCGATCGGGCCGCGTGCGAATTAATCCACCGACGGGCCGTACACGTTCACCGGGCCGTGTTCCGAGCGTGTGTGTGCGTGAGTGATACATGCGTATTTCGGGCCGCGTATATAATAACAGGTTGTTCAGTACGGCGTCTTCTCCTAGCCCCTCGCGGCCTCTCGACCAGTGATGTATGCGCTAATTGTGAGGCCCTTCGTTCCGACTCATCCCCCGGCCGCCGCCGCCGCCGTCCGGCTCTTCTTTTATTCTCTTCGCCGACGCTACGCGATTCCACGGAGCGGGTTAATGCGTGGCGCGATTGATTCAATTTCGTAACCGGGATAGACGCGTCTGTATACGCTCGGGACGCGACGCGGGATGGAAGCCGCGGACGAAGATTGTCATACGGTCGTATATATTTCCTCGAGTCGAACGCTGCTCGTTGGGTAAATTTATTTCTCGAGGGGTGCGTCAGATAAGACGTCGCCGGGAGGGTTTCGACATCTGGCAGCGCGGTCGGTCTCGGTAGAATGCATCGGCCGGCCCGAAGCAGGCAATTAAGTAATTAAACAAATCTGTCGAAGGCGTTATGAATGAGCCGATGCACGCCCTTGGGTACTGGTAGAATGATAAGGTAGAAACATCGCGTACCAAGATGTACGACGTTCTCATTGGAGAACTCTGTTACGTCTCTCTGCGTGCGTGTGCCCGTCCGATGACGACCGGCCGGCCGCCGACCACTGTCATCGTCGACCGCGCGCGTTGTCAGAATGCAGTGGACACGCAATTCGACTGTTCGACCGTTTTGTAAAAACGATTCCCGTTAAAAAGGAAAATCAGAGGGACGGGGAGCTGTTTTACGACGCGCGTCGTTCCGTCCCGGCGCGCTGTCAATTCCGTTGGCGAGCAATCGGGCACGGGCCGAGCATTAACATCGCTCTCACTCCCAAGTTTAATCAAACGCTAACCAGAGGAGATTTAATCTACCGCAGACTCCCCCGGGATCCTCCCTTCCCATGAAGTCCCGCACCCGTCGCTCCGGCAGAAAGCCTCGCGGCATCATTGGTGTCGTAGTCGTTCTTCGTGCATTCTCCCGCTCCTGCCCCCAGCCTCTCTTTCCGTTCGATCCGTCGGCGCGGGTAATATAATCACAACACTCGGGGTGGCCTCGTTATTTATAGGCACTCTATTTGCGGCGATGGAGCCCGATTTTCGGCGACGATATACCGACTCCGGCCGTGATTAAGGGATGACTCGCAACCACTCGAGGTCCCGCGCCACCCTAATGTTACCCCGGGGGATGTTAAACGTCGGTTATTCCCGAACGAAACAAAGTCACGGTGTCGGTCGCGCGTAGCCGAGGAGACCTCGCGTTAATTGAGATCAGTCCCGGAGGGAGGATCCCCGCGAGTTATCCCAGGGATCGCGATAAAAGACTATCAAACAATTTGCCCGATAGATAAGGCCCCCGAAACGAGCCGTCGAACGAAATCACGGGGACGCAAAGAGGATACCTATCGCCCTCCGAGTCAAAATTTTAATTCTGATTTAAACCTCTTAGTTCTACACAAGGTTTTGGAGGTCTAAAGTGAAATTGTATGATAGAGATTTGTTCATAAGCATTAAAGTCTTATTATGACCTCGAGGTTCTACTTACGTCCGCTTTAGACAAGTTGAGCCCTGAAACGGAATTTATATAATTTTACTCTTGGCCTCGAGGTCCTTATTTTTATTGGAATTTGTTGATTCTGATTTGAGCCTAAAAGCCCTCTCTTTCATATTACTACGGAAATACTAACATTTATACTATAGTTTGATAATAGAACT
>SMSR01008163.1:58747-77367 GCA_019453355.1 Ceratina japonica
TTTAAGGAGGTTCATCTGGTACGTAGCAAGTCAAATGCAAGTTATAGAAAAGGGGAGCTTGATTTGACTAGCATACATGTTAATAACGGAGGTTATCTATTCTAAAGATGCAGATTTCGTTTGTTGTGTTTATATATTTCTCGATTCATAGTCACCCAATCTACCTAAATTTGCAATTAAAATATTCGTTAAATGTTTCTCTTTAATATGTGTTCAGGTCTGTCATAATTACAGCCTAAACCCATTTTTCATGAAGGTCTGTACGTGATTTACAGTCGTACTACATTTTACGAAAGAGCATCTGTCACCGGTCCCAAACCTTGCGCAGGCTACTAGACACTTAAGAAAGGACCAAGACTAATTTTTACTACCTCTTTCTCAACCCTAGTCATAGTTTTCACCCGACACGCGTTGGGCAAGGTCAAACTTAGGCCGGTATTCATAGTCGGGACTTATATGTATATAAGTCCGACTCAAGCATTTGCTATCACTATCTATCCCATATTTCCCGTCCTTGTCTCGTACAGGAAACACGGACTTAAGCAAATGCTGAAAATGAGTCGGTCTTATATATGTATAAGTCACGACTATGAATACCGGCCTTAGAATCCTCGGTCCCTCGGAAAATTCCCAAAACACATAAAGGCTGCTTCAGCAATCCCTTTAGCTGCCTCTTTGACCATTTTTCGCCAATAGCACTCTTTTGTAGCATTTCCCACCCGAATCCTAATCCTAACTCCAGCCAACCTGCTTCCCTCACCCCCATCCGCACTTCTGCTTCACTTGCACATTTCCCAACAGTTTCCACATAGATTGATTGGATTTTTCGACTTCACCTAGTGAAGACATAGAACAAACTTAGTCTCCAAGTATAGTTTGGAGTGGTCCTTCGAGTAACATAGTCGTTGTACACTTATATATTTAATAGTCGGCACACCACGTGCAAATAAATCAAAGCTCGAACGAATTTCGACCACGAGCATTAACAATATGGCATAAGTTCCATTCAAAACTGTCTGTCAATACCTAATAAATTAGCGATAGAAGTCTAGGAAATCATTCTTTTCCATATGACTACATGTAAAATTGTCAAAAATATTTATATTAATATCTCGTCATTAAGATATCCAAATGACTTAAACATTTTTTTCAGGTAACCTGGTATACTGTTATAGACCATCAAATTTTTTTTTGGAGATCTATCTGTTAATTCCTTAACCGGATGAACCTCCTTAAAACGTTTTAGTATTGGGTTGTTCGGAAAGTTCGTGCCGATTTTTAGTAGATGGATTAGCGTAGGACGATAGGATCATACTTGTATTAGTAAGTCAAGAAATGAATTATACGTGGGGTAAATGCTAAGATAAATCGTAAGGATCTCAGTAAAAAAATGTTGTAAAAATGGACGTCCGTCCAAAGTCGAAAGGCAAGGGTTGATAAATTTTCATTTAATTGAAAAACTGAATTACACAGAATATTTATATATTGTATATGAATCCGTGATATGAAAATCAAATATTGTGACGGTCTGATCGTAAAGGAAACAAAAAGAGCTCGTACGGTCAAACTTTGCGGTTTAACATGCGTGTCCGTCGACAGTTGCTCTCGCTGTTCGTCACGGTCTGACGCTTCTAATCGCCGCGGAATGAAGTTAACGCAGTGCTCTCCCGCGGGATCTCCAACGAGTCGAAACCGCAAACTCCGCTCGAGAGTGCCGAGCCGTTAAAGCGGCGGGTCTTCTATTTCCCTCGAAAAACGATCAACAAAATGTAATTGTCGGTGCACACGCCGCGAAAGTGCGCGCGACACGGCGACAAGAGGACAAGACGCGCGTGCATCTTTCGGGATCGCAAACGGCGCGTATTTTTGGCACCTCGGGTGCATCCACCCTTTCGCGGGGATCGTGTCCGCGCGATGCGACGCGACTCTTCTAACATCGGCGTCTTTGTACCGCGTCATGGACGAGCGAGTGCGGTCGCGGTGGGCGTGGTGGCCCGCAGTCAGAGAACCGTAACGCATCGAGCACGCGCTGTTCACGCGTGCGCACGCAACCGTGCACACGACCGAGCAACAGCCACGAGCGTGACACGGGTTATATTTTATATTATACGTATGTATACATTTTATACGTACTCCGCGGCGTAAACGCGCCCCGTGTCCTTGCATTATCGTACACACATCTCAGCACGTCATACCTCAGGTTGCAACAAACTACGAGAATTTTTTAGAAAATTACAGTCACTTTACATAATCGGTGAATCGGGAGAAAAAAAAAAACATGATCGCGCGAATCTTGAATACGGACGATGAGTGTGTGTGTCGGTGCGGGTTGCGGTCGCGCGGCGTCTACCGTGGAATGTTACACGCGTGTACGCGTACGTGCACACGTGCACGCGCGCGCGTTTATTCGCGAGCTCGGTGAGCTCGATGGCCGGTGATTTGCGCTTAACCTTGGCGAGTTTGCCTGAAAATCGCCGGGTGGTGATGACGCGTGACGAACTTAATAAATTCAGTCGTTCCCGATGCAAAAAGCGTCATTACCGATCGCTCGTAAATTCTTTCGCGCATTAAAGGTAAAACCGCGAGATTTACGAGATCCTTGGCCGTCGCGTCGCGTCGCGCCGCGCCGCGTCTTGGACATTTTCTCCGACGCGTTACTACGCGCTTCTTTAATAACGACACTTCTTCACGGTCGTTCCCCAAGTATATCACCGCGACGATCGCCTCTGGATGTGTTCGTAGTAATTGTCCCACTGACACGAAAAGCAATTTGTGCGCCGCGGCAACGGTATACCATAGAGTACGCGTGTATATGTATGTATAAGAGAAGCACAGAGAGTGTCGATTCGTTCGTTCCGTGACGTAAGCTCGTTAGCGAGTCCCTAACGTGTATGCCCCACTGGTGGCAGAATAATTATGGAAAATTATCGTCCCACGCCGGACTGGTGATGCTCGTCGGGCATGAAAAAAGAATGCCGGCTATCGTAAATCACGTAAACCGTGGCATCAAAGGAACAGCACCAGGGCCCCGGGTCCCTTTGATTTCCACCGAGCCAAGAAATGTAAATCCGTTCCGATCGTCCAGACGTGTTCGCCTCGCGAAAAGATTCCGATATCCGGTTCCCTGCGGTACCACCCACACCCTTCCGCGGCGAGAACATTTCATTCAGAATTGTTGCCCGCGTATATAGTACCGCGGGCGGTATTCGATCCGAAACATCGCGTCATGAAAAACCGAGAGCCCACGCGGTACATGGCGAGCAAGAATCGAGATCTTTATCGGAGAACCGTATGGACAATCGAACAGGCCCACGTTACACCCAACGTTGCCATCTCGCGTCGAATGTATATTATATACGTTGACGAACGGCGTCGAACTATAACTCGGCAGATTTCAATATTTCAAGAGTGAATTGTCTCGAGCCGGCTTAGGGACAAATAAATTGATCGACACGCCTCCCTCTACGAATTAATTGCACCGCGCGTCCGGTCGTTCAACCCCTTTTCCCGGATCAGCCCTCAGCGAGAGGGCGTCGATATTTGCGGAAGAAAGTCCGCGCGAAAGTCGAGAGCTTTTGTCTTCAGATACGATCGAGGATCACGGCGTTTGAAAGGGTGTTCGACCCCCGCGGAGTCCACCGACGTATACCACTCCCAAGGTTCACGGGGATCGGTGTCAGTCGTAAGTAATGACAACGCAATGACTGGTCAACCGCTAAACACCTGCATTCACCACCTTATCTCGCGGATCCCGCTGTTAGGACAGGTTTTCGCTATCGTTAGCCGTCCACGGCGACGGGGCCCCATCGCTTTGGGTGGTCCCGCGCGTCCGATGAGACGACGCAACTTTGACGAGACTCGCGCGTCTCTTTTCTCTCTCGCCTCCCATTGTAATCGACGTGTCTCGTTGTCGACCGACCTGCGACTAATCCCACGTCGAACCGACCAAATTTTAAACACAGTCTCTCTCTCTTTCACTCTCCTCCGTTCGGATTCCTTCAGTTTCCTCGCCGGGGAGAAGTCCTCGAGGTACCCTCTCGCCTATTTACGGCGTCCTGGTAAAAGTTTGGAGAACCTTCGGAGAGTCTCCGCTTTAATAGCGACACGTTCTCGCGAGGACGGAAGTAATTAAGTCCCCTGTCTCGAGATTGACGATCGATACCACCGACTGAATTCTGAATTTCGGTCTCACCCCCGTGACGGCGACGACGACGACGACGACGACGGCACGCACACCTTCGTCTTATTCGTCTCCGGCGTCCACGTTCGTGTTAATTATGCCATGCGTTATCGATCGGCCGATATCATTGCTCCAGAAACAATTTGTTAGACCGACAATATTATACTTTCAAATCGCGTTTCAAAAGTGCTGATACTGTCCGCACGGGGGTGTGCGAAAGACATTCTCCTTCCCGAGCGAATGAAGGTGTTACGTAACATTTTGCAAGAATCATCTACTGTGCCCCAGAATTAGATTTACCCCTGTTAATTAATTAATAGAATTAAGAAGAGATTGCGTTAAAATTAACGGTAAAACGTATACATTTTAATAATATGCATTTAGGACTCGTAAAAACTGCCATTATTCGAAACAAATTAATTTATTACATGATAGTTTCGTTGAACGTATTCACGTCGATTAAGATTCAGGGATAAACGATGGAATTGCGAGTGTCCGTGATACGTCGATCCTTAAGATTTAGTAGGGTCCGGGTTTGTGAAGAATCGACGCGTGCGAGCATCGCAGGTGCGGCCTATTCGGGGGATGCGAGAGAGCGTGCATAGCCGCGGGGACGACGACCAACGCAACTCAACCTAGGGAGTTCACTTCCTGGGCCCATTGAATATTTATCGGCGTCCTCCTTGTTCGTAGCTGGTTGCGGCTCGGTTGAATTTAAATATCGTGGCTTTCTCGTCCTCCCGAGCGCGTGCCTCCTTCCTCGCCACCATTTTTCTCGGCTTGTACTTACTCCGCGCTCGCCCCGAGCCCGTATTATTTATAGGCGCGGCGCGTGTGTCGCTTGCCAAGAAACTGTCTCTCTTAAAAGAAAAATCGAAGTAACAACCCGGCGAGGCTAGTTATGTTTAGAAGGTACCGTAATATAAAAGAATATGTATGTCGCGGTACACGTTCTCCGCGATTGCGTATCTATTTACGTGCGGGGGCGACTCTTATTCGAGACAGAATCTCGTGCGGCTAGTACATTTTTCATAGCCGTGCGACTATACCGCTGTCGAGTGTCTCCTCGTCGAATAGACATCTTCAGGTATATCCAGCGCGGGAAACGAATCGACGCAGCTATAAACGAATCGTCGGATTCGTCGACAGCGTTTGACCGGGAGAGGAGTGACGAAAGTCGTTTACCGCGGAAACGTTTCTCGACCCTCCGAAGCAACTTCAACTGAGCAAGCATCGCTCTCCCGGGTAGAAGTGCCGCTCTTCAAAGCGCCCGTTCGCCCCCTTTAACGATCAAAATTTTAAGCCGAGGGAAGCGAGTCGCGCGCTAATGCGGCGGCGCTCGCGTAAACCGCGACGATTATTGCGAGAAACTTATCCACGGCGAAAGCACTACTGCGCGCGGCGGCGGCGTCTAAAAATCAACCCCCCGGTTTTCGGGCGCGACTCAGCCCCTGGGTAACGAGACGAGACGCGAGAGGCGAGAGAGCCTGCAGTCTCGAGAAAAGTAAGCATCGTGAATCGAGGCGAAGGCAAGGGGTACACGCAACGGACTTTCTTCTCCCGCGGGAAGGCGTGGTCGGGAGACGCGCGACGTCCATTTGTCTCGTGCGCCTCCCGCACCAGGAACGCCCTCGCATCCCACGGGCATCGATCACGTCTTCCTCTTACCAGCCGCATCGTACCGCGCCTGTGTACACTTTACAAGCGTCTACCCTCCTACGTGTACGTGCACGTACGCGTACACGCGCGTCGAAACCCCTCGCCCCGCCACCGCCCCATCGGGATCCTCTTCCCCGGGACGATACATCCTGCTGCCCTTTCGTCCCGTTCCGACCCTCTCCGCGACCGAGGAACCCGAGCTTTCGCTACACTTCGCCCGGAGAATCGCTATGAAAAATACCGTAAAACGATTCTTACTCTCCAGCCACGTTCAGTTTGATTTCTCGCTTCCCGAAAACGAAAACCCTTTACACCGCATTATACTTCAGACGTTTCCTCGGTTTATAGAGACCGAAACGTCGACGAACGAACGGGTTAAGTATATCATTAGATATTGACCCGATTGATTTAGATAAATTGAAAATGTAAATAATGTTTGTTATAATATTAATAGACACGCCGGACTAATGAATATCATTTTTGTTCCAGCCGGTGAGTGAAATTATCTGGCTCGCGCGCGGCGACGTGACCATCAATCAGTAGTAAGTGACTCCGTAACAATGTGCGTAGTTTATTTACGGTGTGAAAATCCCAGTGGCCAGCCCCGAGATTATGTTAAAGTCGATTTCGAAACGCGCGAGGTACCGCAATTATTTTTTTGTCACGCCAATTAGTCGATTCCGCGGGTCGTTGATCAGATTTCCTGCCAGCAAGGTACGAAACCGACGGCATTTGCCATTCAAATATGCAAAACGTCCGCACGTATTTATACATACATACATACGTGGCAGGCTCGTGAATATTCATGCCAGCGCGAATGATATAGCACGGTTCGTCGGTTAAGCGCCATCGCGGACGAACGAAAAGCGAAACTGCGTTATCGCGAGAATCGCCGGGCTTCCGGGAGGCCGATTTATTTGCGAGAAAACTACGAATCCTCCGAGGAGATAAACAATAAAAATTCGGAGGGACGTTTGCAATTTCGCGCCTACCTTTGTTACACACCAAGAATAGTTTTTTAAACAGCGGTTTGTAGTCGGTTGATTTATAAGTGTGAAATATGCATACAGTCCTTAAGACTGGAGGAATTGTGGCAAGAGAACAAGATTTTCTTTGGAAAATTGTCCTGCATGTAACGTTTCGTGGAACTGCTTACACGGTATAATTATCCAACCGCGAATGACGCAGTTCCTGCACTCCGTGTGTCTCCACCATTCGTGGATTCCGATGACGAAACGTCAAACGAAATTGTATTCTCTTGTGAAATCGATTTGCCGCCGCGTCCGGTCGCGTCGCGGTGCTCCGGATTCTCGGGAAAATTCGAGCGAGAAGCGTCGTGTCGGGGCGGAAACAGACGCGGCGTCTCTTACTGACGGCGCCGCGACACGACTTTCGTAATGCAGCCGCGATATTTCATCGATCGAGCCACGATCCCGATAATAACCTAACAACGGCAATTAACGATCGTACGGACACGCATGCCTATACACGTACGAAATTTATGCGCTCCGGTATTTTTCTCGTCTCTTTCGGCGGCGGCGCAGCGCGCGTCAAGTCCGCAAAGCGTGGACGTCGGGCGTTGCATATGCATGCCACGATTGATATAAATGCATCGCTGCATACTAAACGGCTCTGCCGCTATCTGATCCCATTTTCCTTTCGGCTGCGAAAGGTCTCCGGTCGTCGAGTCGATTCGATCG
The DNA here is from genome assembly GCA_019453355.1 of Ceratina japonica. Classification (NCBI taxonomy): domain Eukaryota; kingdom Metazoa; phylum Arthropoda; class Insecta; order Hymenoptera; family Apidae; genus Ceratina; species Ceratina japonica. The sequence goes on from SMSR01008163.1 coordinate 66,287, forward strand.
CGCGGCTAGCTACCTCTGCGAGGTATACACCTCGCAGCCGCCTTCCGCGCGGAAACGCACCGTGCGAATCTCTAATTATCATTCATTCCCTCGTTCATTAACGGCTCCGTTATTTATCCTGCACCGCGAAACGAAATTTCCAATGAGTAACCGAGCCACACCGTCAACGGATGAATAGAGACGACCCGAGTTGAAATTTTAATTCTGATTTAAACCTCTTAGTTCTACACAAGGTTTTGGAGGTCTAAAGTGAAATTGTATGATAGAGATTTTTTTATAAGCATTGAAGTCTTATTATGACCTCGAGGTTCTACTTACGTCCGCTTTAGACAAGTTGAGGCCTGAAACGGAATTTATATAATTTTACTCTTGGCCTCGAGGTCCTTATTTTTATCGGAATTTGTTGATTCTGATTTGAGCCTAAAAGACCTCTCTTTCATATTACTACGGAAATACTAACATTTATACTATAGTTTGATAATAGAACTAGAAAAAGTATTAAAAAATATTCAAAATTGTTTTAATTATAGAAGCTAATACAATTACTGTTTTATTTACCAAATGTCAGAAACTATTGTCGACTTAATTTTNGCCGCGTCCGGTCGCGTCGCGGTGCTCCGGATTCTCGGGAAAATTCGAGCGAGAAGCGTCGTGTCGGGGCGGAAACAGACGCGGCGTCTCTTACTGACGGCGCCGCGACACGACTTTCGTAATGCAGCCGCGATATTTCATCGATCGAGCCACGATCCCGATAATAACCTAACAGCGGCAATTAACGATCGTACGGACACGCATGCCTATACACGTACGAAATTTATGCGCTCCGGTATTTTTCTCGTCTCTTTCGGCGGCGGCGCAGCGCGCGTCAAGTCCGCAAAGCGTGGACGTCGGGCGTTGCATATGCATGCCACGATTGATATAAATGCATCGCTGCATACTAAACGGCTCTGCCGCTATCTGATCCCATTTTCCTTTCGGCTGCGAAAGGTCTCCGGTCGTCGAGTCGATTCGATCGCGCGGCTAGCTACCTCTGCGAGGTATACACCTCGCAGCCGCCTTCCGCGCGGAAACGCACCGTGCGAATCTCTAATTATCATTCATTCCCTCGTTCATTAACGGCTCCGTTATTTATCCTGCACCGCGAAACGAAATTTCCAATGAGTAACCGAGCCACACCGTCAACGGATGAATAGAGACGACCCGAGTTGAAATTTTAATTCTGATTTAAACCTCTTAGTTCTACACAAGGTTTTGGAGGTCTAAAGTGAAATTGTATGATAGAGATTTTTTTATAAGCATTGAAGTCTTATTATGACCTCGAGGTTCTACTTACGTCCGCTTTAGACAAGTTGAGGCCTGAAACGGAATTTATATAATTTTACTCTTGGCCTCGAGGTCCTTATTTTTATCGGAATTTGTTGATTCTGATTTGAGCCTAAAAGACCTCTCTTTCATATTACTACGGAAATACTAACATTTATACTATAGTTTGATAATAGAACTAGAAAAAGTATTAAAAAATATTCAAAATTGTTTTAATTATAGAAGCTAATACAATTACTGTTTTATTTACCAAATGTCAGAAACTATTGTCGACTTAATTTTTTTAAATCGATGGAAACTCTTAAAAATAAACCTGTTAACGCGCAGATAATTAAATTTGGTAAATAAAAAAATAACTACACAAGCTTTTGTAACAAAATAAATTTTTAAATCTAATAACTTTAATATTCCTCATCAAACTATAGTCAATGTATTTAGCAGATTTGAATATCAAATATTAAGTGGTTAAGTAATTATTATTAACACAAGTAGTAATAACCAAACAATATTGTTTCCATTCTAAAATTTCATTATCATATCACCATCAGTAAACCATTTTAGAATGAGTAATTATTGACAGGAATCGAGCTATAAGCAATGATAGATAATTAGCATCTAAAATATACTTACAGTATATTTTATAAAAGAAACAATCTTGTTTGAGAGAGAGAGAGAAAGAGAGAGAGGTAATCTTTATTACTAGAACTGCGTAAGATCTAGGGGAACGAAAACAGTATTACATATAGGATTTGAAGATTTAAACCAGAATTTCTTGACTTTGAAGGTTTAAAACAGAAGTTAAATTTCGACTCGGAAAGAGTCGATATCCAAGTCGAACTTTCTCTGACCCTTTCATTTTTAATTTGATTTTGGCCCAACGAGATCCGTGCGTAAATCGAACTTGATAGAACCGAGAGGCCGGCCATTATGAATATATTGGCAGCCGAGGGAACGATGATTTTATCTACGGAATTTCGAGGTCCGTTCCATAGTGCGTGGGAGGATAATACTTCCCCTCCTCGCGGCTCTCGCTTTTTACCTTTCCTCCTGCACATCTCCCGTTCTTTTTTACACTTTTTTTTCTGGCTCCTCTCTCGTTGGTGTTCTTGCGCACTACCTTTCTACTTCGCGAACCAGACGATCCCGCATGTACCAGTGACGTCACGAGACTCTCTCCTGCCATTCTTCTTTCGCCGCGCCGCAGCCGCCGTTGTCTATCGACCTCCAGGCAGGTTCGCTTAAATGGCGCTATTAGTTGAATAGATTCTTATCGTAATACGTTAAACCCTCGGACCGTCATTCTCGTTCGAAAGACTCGGCATTACACCGTCTCATGTGTAATTCACCTTTTTACGTTGTGTCAGAGGATCCAACTTCTTTGTCCATACGATTTCGTGTACCAAAGTATACTGTTGTTTGATTTGGTTCGCAATTTAAAAAGGGAAGAAATGAGTCTTATTACTTTCGATTTCTGCGAGCAGAAGATCGGAGAAGTAGCAACAGCGGGTTAAAAACCAGCGGCAGCTGTAGCAGTCGATAGTGTTTAAGGGTGAATCGTGATCGGTCGTAACAGCTGCATCTCACAATCAGTAGGGTTTATCCTTCCGCAGCTTATCGGTTAACCATCAACGATAACGACGTATTCCGTACGTACAAACACCGGATGCAGGCCCCGTCAAGCGATCGCCAACAGAACCCGTGCTGGCTCGTCGTACAATTCGCTAGACGACTCTACAACTCATTTCTCCTCGTGCCACGATATTATATCGATCGTCCGTCGAGTGCACGCGTGCTTCCATCGCGTTCTTTCCCTTATATCGTAGGTAATTATCGAGGAAATTGGCCGATATCGCTGACGAATGGGCAACCTGTCTGTACAATTATCATTTCTTTTTGATCCCTCTCGTTCATGTCTCCCTCCGGTCATGTTCTATGTATACGTTTTCCTTCTACGATCCGACGTCCCGTTTTCTGCGTTAGACGCCGGCCGATCCGGTGGAACACTCCCGATCACGGAATCGTATATGCACACACAATGACACCGTTGAGTGATTGATAATGCGCATCCGTGAGATCGATAATTGAGACGCTAAAGCGGTCGGCTGCCAGTTTATCCGAGCCGCATCTCGCACGGTTATAGAGGCTACGGGAGTTAATGGGCAGGCATATCTATCGAGAGGATCGAAACCTAATTGGGTCGAGTCTCGCGGGGATGTAACCAACGCGGCGTGCAGCTACTTTCGCGTATCGGGGCTAATTATCGTGGAAATTGAACGGTATCATTGACACGTACGGTATTACGGACGGATTACGATGGTGTAATTGCGGTTTTCCACGGTAGGTGGTGAGTCGACGATCTTCCAGCTCTCGTCGAAAGAAAAGTAACTTGTTACTGCGCTAATTACGACCGGGGTACATATTAAGGTACATGATGGCTTTCGACGTATCTGGCCGCGCATCTCCCTCGCCCCGACACGCACTTCGATACACGCCAACCTTCAAACGACGACGCCTGCTTAGGGCTCGCGTTTCTAGCCTGATTCGTATCTCATTGTTACCGAAATTACACTCAAAACGTGAATCGCTGTGTCAGCGTTACGTCTCGCCGTCAGATTCAATTATCCTAATTAACCCCTTCCCGTACCATTTAGCTTAGAAAACTTCGAGTCTTGTCCATTCTCAAGCCGTTTCCCTCCGATTTTTATACTTGTAACAAACTTTGGACATTCTCGTTGGACATGAGATTGTGACCACGAGTTTGATTCGTAGCCACGTTTGCTAAAAAATTACGATCATGAGTTAGACTCATTAAGAGGTTCATCTGGTACGTAGCAAGTCAAATGCAAGTTATAGAAAAGGGGAGCTTGATTTGACTAGCATACATGTTAATAACGGAGGTTATCTATTCTAAAGATACAGATTTCGTTTGTTGTGTTTATATATTTCTCGATTCATAATCACCCAATCTACCTAAATTTGCAATTAAAATATTCGTTAAATGTTTCTCTTTAATATGACATAAGTTTCATTCAAAACTGTCTGTCAATACCTAATAAATTAGCGACAGAAGTCTGGGAAATCACTCTTTTCCATATGACTACATGTAAAATTGTCAAAAATATTTATATTAATATCTCATCATTAAGGTATCCAAATGACTTAAAAATTATTTTGAGGTATCCTGGTATACTATTATAGACTATCAAATTTTTTTTGGGGATCTATCCGTTAATTTCTTAACCGGATGAACCTCCTTAGAGTATGGCAAGGGTTTAAACCTAAGAGGAGAAAAAATAATTTTTAAAACTTCGTAGATAATGTTTGCGATGAGAGCCTGGACCGGTTAAACGAGCAGCGTTGAATATATCATAGGTTCATTCGCGAATTGAAGCCGAACCGCTAACGCTTTCCGAGCTTCAACCCCGACGTGTATAATTTCGTGGGCCGTTCAAACGTCGAAACGCGGAGCTAGAGCCACGAGGGAGATATATGACTGAGTACCCTCGTCAGTTAAAAAATCTTGCGCTAGACTCGGTCCGGGCACACATCCTCGAGAGGAACAGTTTTCGGGGCCTTCGGGGCCAGCCCGATCGTCTCCCGTACACCCATAATAGGCAACTTCGACGAGGTGTTATTAAAGTATCTTTTAATTGTTCCCTCGTTCTGTACGTGGGAACGCGGCCGAGACAGACTGCAACTTCTCTTTCCTGGCCGATGCATTTCGCGTCCCGATGCGTTCAGCCGCGGCGGCGGCGGCGGCGGCGGCGGCGCGAGTGAATGATTTGTCAGAACGTATTCGTTCGTCCAGGAAAAAAAACGATGCATTTCGAAAGGCTCACGCCATCGTCGCATCTACCTATATATACGCTACATTGTGTGTATCCGGCGAGAGATCGACGAATCTCGGGTGGCTCTGGCAAAGAAGGAGCGAACGAAGAAAAGACAGCGAGGAATCGAGCGGAGAATGAATGGACTCGGTAACGTTATACGTGGACCGGTAATTATGACTCCTCTAATCACCGACAATTACCGCAGTTACCGGCCTCGCGGCGTTATCTCGACCGGTCCATCTCCGGCCTGCCGGTCTCGTCGTTCCGAGAGAAGGAAGAGAAACGAACGGCCGAACCGGCGAACGTACGGATAGAGAAAAACGACGAAAGTACGCGGTACAGTTCAGCTGCTGGAATCAATCATGGGAGGAAAGAAAATGGTTGAAAAAACAGGTTTATTATTCATGACAATTGCCGGCAATTAATAACGATTAAGACTGGCCGTCTAACTAAACGACTCCATGAAATCGTCCATCATCGTTGCTGCGATTCCATATGATTTGTCACCATTATGGGGCAAAAACTTATATTTAGATCAATTATGTTGCTTCAATGAAAAGTGCAGCAAAAATACCCAGAAAATTCCACTAAAAAGAAAACGCCTTAAAACGTTTTAAAAATTCACCTTGCACCGCGAGCGGAAACAAACTGGATCAAATGCCGGCGACGCGGTCAGGAAATTTTAAAGACCAGAAGATTCATCAAACTTGCTCATTTCCTCGACCGGTAATTAGTCAGGGGCCATTTACAAGAAAAACGAATGTCCCGTTGGGTATGAAGTCCATTACTAAAGCTTAATGAAAAATATTGGATTTTTATTCGTAAAATTGTCCGAGTTCTCGTCCTTTTAATCTTCAGCAAATCTCGGATAAATCTTTAGCGAATCGGCTGCAAAACATCCTGAATATACGTATGCACATCATCCTTTCGTCGAATCGCGTGGTTACGAAATTTCAAGCGAATCGTTCTTCTATCAAGAATCGGCTTTCAATAGACTGATTCCCTCGATGACCGATTACACTCGAAGCGTTTCTACTGGAAATAACACGATTGAATTCGTGTACGATAGCTCGAGGGCTTTTACCCACGACCACGATAGCTATCCACAATCCCGTAACGTGATCGTTCCCATCGAGAAGTGTTCGCTGGATCGGAAACGTTCTTGTCATCTGTTAGTTATAGCTGATGGAATATGGAATCGAGAATCTTGCAAATAGATTTCAGAATTTGCTTTGAGCAATCATGATGCTTCGTCTACAGGTATTCTAAGGATAAAACATTGACCGTTATTAACCAGTTGAAGGAAACTGGTATTGTATTCATGAATGGGCTTCTCGAGCTCGATGTGACCCTCGTTGGGAGAATTTAATATTAAATGCTAGTAGGCTATAAATTATTAAGCTTAATTTGCTGCAAAAGAGGTGGAGAGTCAATGTTGTTATTAAGGGGGTAAATACAATTAGAAAGCCAAAAAAATCACTCTAAAAGACATTTATTTTTAAGTAGAAGCTTTAATGCGATCATTATGAAACTTTGTACAGTTATTAATATATGTTTGAGTTTGAGGCACTCTGTTAAATTTTTTTGTGATGATCAAAAACAAAATGGCGGCTATACGCTGGCGTGAAGTTCAGCGACAAAAAGAATTGCAACCACGCTGGACGTCCTGTTATTGATCTGTAACAGCCCATAAAAATAATTTGGGTTAAAAATACTTGTGGTTAGTCGGCAAACCTCAAATATTAAAAAAAAAAAAAAAATTCCGCGTTTGGCAGACATTTTTATGAAAAATAGACGATTTTTGCTATTTTTTCAATTAAAATTGCATTAATAATTGGCTTTTATAACTTGATATCTACAAAGATTTAGGTTTGCCGACTAACCACAAGTATTTTTAACCCAAATTATTTTTATGGGCTGTTACAGATCAATAACAGGACGTCCAGCGTGGTTGCAATTCTTTTTGTCGCTGAACTTCACGCCAGCGTATAGCCGCCATTTTGTTTTTGATCATCACAAAAAAATTTAACAGAGTACCTCAAACATATATTAATAACTGTACAAAGTTTCATAATGATCGCATTAAAGCTTCTACTTAAAAATAAATGTCTTTTAGAGTGATTTTTTTGGCTTTCTAATTGTATTTACCCCCTTAATCAGGTTTCGAAGAAATATTATTTCAGAGATAGTCCTATCCTTATAAGAGTTAGGATTAGTTCTTTTCTGATTATTAAAATACACATTGTTTTTTGTGAAAATAATTGAAATCGAGAGTATTTCTGTTCGTCGTTGCTCGGTATTTAAAAATAAATTGTTTGTTCCGGTATTGTTTTGATGAAGCTATAAAAAGATTATTATTAAAAGGTATGTTTGCGAATACTATTACGGGAATTAATGCGCGTGGGGTTAAGTGGCCGGCAAGCTCCGTCGGGTGTCGTATTATCGTCGGTGATTTAGTCGACGCATTAGCAGCTGGTAATATCTCCGCGACGGGGCTCACGTATCTCACCGTCATCTTTTACATCTTGCCGTATTTCCATACAAGAGTGCCGGCATTTGAATATCCCTCCCACTCCACCTCCTTCTTCGTCGTCGTCTTCTTCTTCTTCTTCTTCTTCTTCTTGCTCGAAACCAGACGGGCCTGCACGCCCGAGCGAATTACATAGCCGACATCGGAGCGTGGCGATCTGATATCTCCTCCAGCCCGTTGCGATGTAACGCGACGCTGCTGCGTGAGGCACGGTGACTGGCAAAAATATAACAATTTTGACAACGCGTCTAATTAACGTGCCAACGCGTCCGGGATACTCCATTGTTTCCCCCAATCCGTCTATTTATAAACAGACGTCGCGCTGATCTATCGCACACGTTCATCGCGTGCCACAAACGTGCAATAAGAAATATATAGTTTAAAGCTTTTTGGTCAGAATTGTTAACGCTTCCACAAGCATTCCTAACTCAATATCTAAAATATCCTTCTATCCGTTTAATTGCCAGGCTCTCTGGATTGTTCCCTCTCGGTCCCCAGTTCCGGACGCGGTCGATTGAAGAGAGGAGCGGCGCGTGCGTTACGAGACCGCGCTCGCACTGATTATAAAACCGTACCGCACAATATGTCCCTGATGAACCGGGTTTTCGTACTCCGGCCCGCTGCCCTTATCCCTATTCAAGTAAACGGCGCAGTTGCGGGCGCGCGAGGTATTCCCGATGTCCCCTTTTTCCCCGGTATCGAGGACGGGCACTGGTGAGCAGGGCTACGTCGCGTCGACGAGACCCGACCGGTGCGGTTGTATATATAGACGTCGCCGCTGATGACAGAGCGAAGGTAACAATTATTGCAGTGCGCGAATCGCGATTACAGGGCAGCTGGTTCGGTCGGTCGCGCGAGGAGAGTCTCGGTCTGCCTTGTGGCGACTCGCTGAATGCGACATCACCGAGGTATGTCCAAGCAGCGTCGATGCCATGATAAAATCCGATCCACCCACGTACACCTACTTTATCTAGACGTGTACGCGCGTCGACAGAAAATTTGCAAATATCCTCATTTCGCATTTACGTTGCAGCGTCGATAATGTTTATGCATCAGGGCGAACCGGTTGAATTGCTTTTCGGAATCGTCACTTTCATATTGATATTAATTTTCTCGGTCGTTTGATGAAGCTCCTCGATGGGAGCTAGCGATAAGCGTTGCATATGCAAACGGCGGCCGACTTATATATATGTGCTCGCGTTAAATCCTGCTCATTTTGCTCTTCCAACGAATTACGATAACGATCGTGCGATTTGCTTGAAATCTAATTGTAAGAGCGCGCGCGGGTTACTTCGGCGGAGGCGCGTCCCAACACGATAATTATCGCGCGCGCACCGCGATCGACAGAATAATTAACAGAAGCCGACGGACGTGAACGTCCCTCAACCGATCCGGACAATACTTGTCCCATCCTGGTCAGCGTGGATAATTTATATTAGCGTGGCAGGATGACGATGTGAAATGACACGACCAACCGGTTCACTATTTTCTTGAATTTTGCGTGTAGTAACTTAATCCTAAAATATTTTGTATGCGAGTCCAAATTTGTATTCATGTCTTATCTTGTCATAATTCTTAGAGGAATTGTCAGCTAATACAACTTGGAACGTGATAAATCTCTCTTTACTTTGAAAGTTTCTCTCGTACATTAGCAGCAGCATTTTGCTTTTGTCACTGCCTTACTTAAGAAAATTAGAAAATTTACAAAAAAGGGCGACTGCATGCAGGGATGCATTCCTTCTCGAGAAAAAGCAGGCCTAGACCCAAAAGGTCGTAAAATTACGGTCATACACCAGTATGGAAATTATAACCAGATAGGGAAAGTCTCAAAATTGTTTTAATGCTGGGCCTGAGGACCAGTCTTGTTCTTGAAAAGTCGTAGAAAGATTTTAGATTTAAGGCTTTCACAGTTAGTGTTTATTCTGATAGCATTCATCTTCCGGATTGATCATCTACTCATATGCCATATGAGTTGTCAAAAATACACGGTTTCAATCCGGAAGATGAATGCTATCAGTCGTAGAAAGAGCTTGGAAAACCTGAACATTTTTGTAAAGCGAAATAAAGTGTTATATTTTTCATACAATCTTACAATCCAGCAAATTTGCGACAAATTTACTGATTATTGCATCACGAAATGCAATAATATCGCTTGATTAATAACCTACAACTACACTTACAACTACGACTTGAACTAACTGCAAACGATCATCAACGTCTGTCTGGGTGAGTACAAATATTTATACGTGTTTAACAAAGTATCATTTATACTTTAACGAATGTTAATTTATTATTATTAATGCAGCGATAGGTCTCGTATTTCAAATGAATCCAAGCCCGTTTCGCGTTCGTACGGGCGTTGTTAAACGGTTCGCATAGTGAGCGCTATAGTTGGTTATACGTTTCGCCTATTCATCGGACAGGCTACAAGGTAGTAGTACGATCTTGGATCACGTTACCAGCCTCACCGGCCTCACCCCTGGTTATTATCGAGATGACAAATAAAGCATTTTATTAGGCGGCGGATAATTCATCGCGGCCACGGCCGTGGAATGTAGCGAGATGTTAAATCGATAAAATGTTCCGCGGCGAACGGCAAAGGAGCGGGCGAGTAACCACCATCACGGGGAGAGGGAGAGAGGCAAAGAATTATGAGAGTTATTACAGAGTTCGTCGAACGATGTTACCACTTGTTCGCGGCGAACTCGCCGAATTTCATGCCTCGCTCTTCGCGAAGATCTTCGTCCCGAGTTAACGAAGAGCTGACCGGAGTTTTTCATAAAACGCTTATTATTGAGTCAGGAATAATAGTTCGCAGCCTTGGAACGTCGCTCTCGCGAGGAAACGGTCAGGAAAAGGAAAGTTCGTGCAACGGTAATCCCTGATGGTGACAGGTGGGTTCTTAGAAATCGGTATGTAGGGAGCCTCCCCTCCCGTCTTCCTTCGGCGCATCCTGTCCGCGCACACGGGGCAGCGTGCCGGACTCGCTTGGTCGAGCGGCCATTGGAGATCAGAGATCTGGCCTGAACGCCTTAGCCACAACACGTACATTGTATCGGGGCATAGCCCCTTGAATAAACTGACTGTTACTGTTACGGACCATCTAATTAATCCGTACCCTGAAATCCCGGTAAATATATCGACCAAACCACCAGGAGTGGAACGACGGGTGAAGGACGAAAAGGGATCCAGAACCAGCGAAGCAGCATAGTTATCAACCGAATCCCTACATAATTGGTGACCCCGACGTGATCCCGGCATCAAGGGATCACTGGACACTGGATTCTGGATTCTCGTCGAGCACGTGCACGCGCACGATTTTTCCTTGGACGGCCACGCGCAAATCCAACGCAACAACACTGTCGTGAAGACAGAGGATTCCCGGCGTCAACGCATCG
>SMSR01008163.1:85973-106673 GCA_019453355.1 Ceratina japonica
CCTTCCCGCGAACCCCGCCGCCGCTATATATAAAGACCGAGGAGGGTACGTCCGCGCCATTTTGGCTTCGCGCCAAATCGCGATGCTTCTATAAATATTTGGTCAAACCGCGAGACGGACCGCTGGTCACGTCTCGCGCCGCGGAGCGAACCGTGTAAAAGTCACGTGAACGGCGGTCGATTTTTTTTTAACCCCGGAATCTTTCAATCCTCCCTAATAACAGGCTACAAATCGGCAAGAAACACTGGGCACCGGCCCGGCTCTCTGCACGGGGCTACCAAATGATTGATAAGTCCATAAAGCATTCCGGGCTCGGTTTCCGTCCGGTGTTGTCGATGGTGGCGGAACTGTTGATGCCCGGGGAACCTGCGCAGGGTTAAGGACGTGCGTGCCACGGGTTTTTTGGCCGCGGGTGACGCGGTGACGAGATGATGACCGACCCCGAAGTCGGAATCATCGTGATTACCCCGCCCGCGTAACCCGTAATGCGGACCGAACCACCGGAGCAACTGCCACCGTGCCATGTGTACTCTCCTTCCTCTTTCGCCTCCTTCCACCCTCCGACCCCCCGCGTGCCCCCCTCGCCGATTCGGTGCCGAGCACCGTGCGCCTATTTCCGATGCGCTCGCTAATTTATATCATTAACCCGACAGCAACTGATCACCTTCATTTCTCAACGCGGTCCAAGATTGTTCCCGATCCCGGTAGATAACGGGGAATACTCGTCCGGCGTGAACGAATTAATTGGGATGCGCGTTCGTTTTTCCCGTACCGGCGGCGCGTCCAGGACGTATTTCACGTTCGACAGCTAGCCACCCCTGGAGTCACCCCCCTGTCTCCGGCCGTTTTTCGACGTTCTTAGCAAAACGAATGTTTCCCCTTCCGGGGAAGCGAAAAAACGGGGATTCGGTACCCGGGGGGCTTCCGGGAGCGCGTTAACGCGTAAATTTCTCCTCGAGCCTGTTCGAGATCGTCGACGTCTAAACAGTCTCGGAGCAATATTGCACAGAGGATCCGTAGTTCGAGCGGGAGAGGAGCGGTTCGGTCCGCGAGTCGGAGACTCGGGTCGATTAGCCGGGGAGAGGAGAGTGAGAGAACCGTTCCCGCCCTTGGGAACGCGCGAGAGTTTTAATTGTAGGCCGCGGCCACCGTGGGGGGAGGCTATTATTCTTTCTCTCGTCGGTAACGCGCGGCCGATTCGCTTCTCGGAGGACCCGAAGAAAAGAGGCGCAGAGACGCGAAAGGAAGAAAGATATAATAACAGAGCGCTCGCGGTTGAAAAGATCGGCCAACCGTTCTTTCCGTCCGGCCGTCTGTCCATCCGTCTGGCAGTTTCATATCCGAGAAGAGAAACGTACGAGTCTCTCTACCGGCACAATTTTTCATCGTGCATGCCTGCGTTAACGCCGCCGCCGCCGACGAGACGTAGTCCGCGGCGCGGTTCCTCGCCGATACGCCTCTTCCTTAACTCGTATACTTTGTACCAACCCCAGCGCCGCGCTCCTCATTCATCATCCCTTAACGCGATCGGCGTCTCGCATGGTTTTCGGAAAAGCTGGTCGGCGCCACCTGGTCGAATACGCGTCGATAGATCGACCCGGGACCCAGGCCCTAAACGACCCCCTCGATCAATCGCGCCCTTAATTAGACCGACCAATAACTCACCCGTTAAGCAGGACGAAACGTTAAAAAGATATTCGTTCGAGTTTCAGTTGTTCGTTCGTTTTCCCTTCCGCAAACGGGCGCGTCGCCTCGCGGAAATATAAAATTACCCAAAGCCCGAGTGGGGTGGGTGAGTCGGTACTTTGTGACGTCCCGATGGCTTTGAAAGGGGAATAGTAGTCGAGGGTGGCTCGTCGGCGTATCGCGTAGGCGCAAAATAAAAGTCCGGCTACGTTTAAAGAGCGTCGTCGAATCCCTTGAACTAACCCGCCGGAGTGAGGGGGAGACGTTTGTCGGCGCGGCAGCCTTGGGTGTCAGCGAAGCAATCCTTTCGGCCCAATACTCAACATTCTAGCCGGTGGTGAATGGAGATCACACGCGGTTCCCACTGTATCGAGTTACAGGCAAAGGGAGACGGTTACCGAGAAAGAGCACGAACCACTTTGCCATTATGCGTCCGAGAGAGAATACGAATCCATTCACCGGCAATCATCCGTTCACCCGACCGTTCATCGCTCGCTGCCGTCTACCGTTCATTCACCGTCGTCGCCGCCGCCGCGTTAAACTCGAGTAATTCACGCTTAATCGTACGATATTAATCGTACGAGGAAAAATTCTTCCGCGAATCGTCGATCCTCCGCGCTGGCCACGTAACAGCGAATCGAACGAGAGCCGTGCCCGAATAGAAAGTCCCGTCGAACATTGCCGGTTAAATGCCACGCGATGACATATTGCTCATTTAACGAATGAAAGCCTTTACAAAAAAATATTCGCATATTGCGACAAATACTCTTATGTAAATATAAAACTGTGGGAAATATAATTTTACGAATCCTGTAAACAATGTTTATGTCAAATTATATAATTTCAACTGCGTAACTCAAAGAAAGACGTTTAATTGACGAAGGAAAATTAATTGCAAGTAACGAAGCGACGCAGAGTGAAATGGAGTACGCGGCGTAGATCTGGCAATCGAAGCAATAAATTCTTGGCGAGTGTACACAATATCATTAATCTGTAGGATAATAGTCGCGATCTCTCGAGGCAGAAATCGTTATACGGTGGATCGAACGTTAAAAAAGCGGCTCGTACCGAGACGGGGACTTATCTGTGTAATGCAGGGGTAACTTATGAGCGTTTACGCATATGGACACCATACGCATATCCCGGTATTACACTCTGCTACAAGTTACTTTATCGCATTAATCTCGCGTACGTGCTCTTTTCCCGACGGTTTCTCACCTGGTTTTTAATTGAAGCTATAACTCAGCCGAACGATCAGATATATATCGCGTTCGCTGTTTAACTTATACAACCAATAACCGTTTATTTTCTAAACGCAGCAAATTGAATTAACCGCGGAGACAAACGCGGCGATGGATAATGGTTTCTGGAACGATTCGATAATTGAATTTTAATTGCCGGCTCTCGGCCGCTGAGTAATCGCGCTCCTCGGACAGGATACTATGTACCGACTGGAAATATAGGATATCTCATTAAGGAGATTGCCGCGATTACTTTTCCTAGTCGGGCCTATTCGAGGAATTCCATTAACGCGCGGGCACGGGCCTCGTATAAACGACGCCGGATGCATCGCGCAACCCTATCGTTTTCTGCGTAACGTTCTTCAAGGATTACCATTGATTCCGTGAAACCGAGAAAGATAGGAGAGGAGAGGATACCCGTTTCCCCGGCCGGCCCCGTAACGACGTACGTATGTACTAATACCTCGGGACTAGTCGTCGTTATCTGCCCGTTCGCCCACACTCGTGACCCCTAAGTATCGACGTAGAACACGAACGGAACAAAAGAGGCACGGGGGGTAAAAGAACGGTGGGGGTGGAGACGGTCGGAGTAAAAACAACCGCGATAAAAGCGAAAGTCAAAGGATAGAGAAAAAGTCCGGGACGAAGGATAGAAGACGAAGGAGAAGAAGACGACGACGAGGAAGAGGAAGAGGTAGATGAAGAGGTAGTCGAGGCACGGTGGTGAACCACGTGATCGCAGCGCGTTTTAATTGGTCGGGAGCGTAGTCCGCGGCGCGATGGAGGGAGGACGGCGAGATAGACAGGGAGAGAAAAAGAGGCACGAAGGGACACGGGAGAGGGTTCGTTAGGGTTGCCACGAGGATTAGACAATCGCGAGGTTGTACGAGGAGGATCGTTGCGAGGGCGGTCGCTGCCTCTGCCCCACCAGCGCCAGCAACACCTTCTCAGGATGGATACACTTGTGGAGTTGCTGCGGGTCCGCGGTGCCCGGCCACTGGTGCTTCACGCACATTCTCTCCCCTTTGCACGCACTCACGTATCCGGACACCTACCTACGCGGCCGGGAAGACGCGGGCTCCGTAGGGAGAGAACCGGCCTAAGGAGGGAGAGGAACGGACGCCCGGGACAGAGAAAGAGGATCCGCCTCCGTAGACCGGCGGTCCTCTCTGCCTTTACGTGGGGGACGAAAAAGCTCAGTTATAATTGTTGCACGCCGCGAGCTGCACCTAACTGAGTTCCTATACGTCTAATTGTAACCTCCTTCCGCGTCGGCACGCCGCCGCGTCTCGACCGCGCGAAACGCGTCCTCGACCGACCTCCTTGTCGACTGACCTCCACTTCCGTGGCCAACAGCCACAGAAATTACTGTGATTACGAGGATATACGAGGGGCTACGGACTACCGATGCCGAGGATCGCCACCGCCGTACGACCGACCTGCCGACGAAAGTCCTTCTACACCTCGACGATCTACTATAACGGGAGCCACGAGTCGTTCTATTCGTTTTGTACGGGAACTCGACCTGGGAAAATGTTCGCCGATTTTCGCGCTCGCCAACAGATCCGTTTGCGAGTCGACGTTTAAAATTCTTGGTGCGTCGCGGTTCGCGTTACCATTGACGGATTAAGAGAGAGACACGGATTTTGTTAACANGCGAGTCGACGTTTAAAATACTTGGTGCGCCGCGGTTCGCGTTACCATTGACGGATTAAGAGAGAGACACGGATTTTGTTAACAAGTGTACGTTCATTGGAAGACGATTTGTTGAAACTGAAGGCATCATGAATTGTGCGTATCAGTATCCGCATCCTGCTCATCCGCAGAACATGATGACCATGCCACCGACGGGCGTCCAGCAACCACAGCAGTCCACGGATACCGAGTACTTAGAGGTAAATTAGACAATTATAGTCTTTTTTTTGCGACACGTTTGAATATATGTCATCCCGGTTGTGCGTGCAAAATCCGTGTGACGGGGATATGAATATTTGACAGAAATCCATCGACAGTGTTTACTCCCTTCTGCGACGACATCCTGGGCGGTCCAGGAACACCCTCTCGTTAATTGTTCATCTCCCGGTAGCGAAAGAGGCCAATGCGAGGGCTCGCGCGACCCCCGATTCTCCTTAACGCGTTGCCAATTCATCAGCTCTCGTTGAGAATTCAATTTGCACGATTGCCAATCGGATCTTGCAATTGAATTTGACAAAGGCTCCGCGGTGCCGGAGAAAAACGTGCCTAAGCGCGACGCAGCGGGCCCGTTGATTGCCGCCTCGACGGGTTTCGTGCGTCACGGTTCCTCAACGATCGTAGAAGCCGGCGCGGCGCGTCGCGCTCCGCCAAAGTGGGAACGTGCGCCTCTAAAGCGCTCATTAACGAGCAAAATGACGTTTCACGGCAATAATAAATCGGAGCCGATCGGGCTCGCGTGAAAGGTTGCGGGGAAAAAAGTCGTAGTTTCACGAAGACTGCGGAATTAACGCGGAAGGGAGAGGCGGCGGGTGAACGAGAGAAAGAAAGGCGGGAAGGGGAAGGAGGGAGCGAGAAAGTGAGATACGTAGCTGGGGGATATTAATATAAGGGCTCGATACGTAATTATAGTGATTACCGTATTGCCAGGGGGCGGACGAGGGCGTCCCTCAGTTTGCACGTCATTTTGCAATCTCAACTTCCAGCGAACATGCGCGCGAATTTGTCGGCGGTCCTCCGTCAGGCTAATTGTTTCCCCCTTTTTCCGCTAATTCTTCACGCTCTCCTCCTTTTGTCCCGAACCGTTCGCCGCGTGTCCCGGAAGCGAACCGGCGCGGCGCGGCGTCGTCGCGGCGACGAAGACCCCCGCGGTTTTAAACGACCGTTTAAAAACGTCGCCCCGGCTTCCGAACTTTTCGCACGACCCGAAGGAACGTCCGTCTCTCACGAAACGTATCCACTCGTCCCGGGTGCCTGCGATACGTCGCGCAGTTCATTATCGTCGCAACGCCGTTCCGTCTGCGGACGTCTATAATTATTAGCCGCGTTAGCAATTAGCCTAATCCTCTCGCGTTATCTCTACCCACCGTCTGTGGGATTTAACGGCCGGCTATTTACCTAACCGACGTAATCTTAATTGGACAACAATTTACGTTTCTGTCCGTCCGTCCACCACTGGTTAAACAATTATTTTTACATATCTCAGCGCGTCGTGATCTACGAGTCGTTCCGTTGCGTAATAGCGCAATCGATTCGAGCGCGGGTACACCTAAATAAATAGTAGTATTGTATATCTGCGCGCGTACATAAACGCTCGCGGTCTTTCTGTTCGTGGAAGAGTTCCACTGTTTACGGATTGGCCGCCGACAGAAAAGCGAGCACCGCGTGAATTACGGAGGATCGGCTTCTCTCCTCCCCGTGGAACACCCCATAAATCTGGACTCGGGAAGAGAGCGTCTCTCTATTCCGGAGCAGCGCGGAGATGTAGACGGAACCGCGAATTGTACGGCCAGCCAGCGAGTCCGTAAATCAATCCTAGACAAGTTTCTCTTCGCCTTGTTTCACGGCAAAACATGCTGCTCGACCTTAAAAGCTTCAAAGATCTCCTCGCTATGCGCCTTACCCTCCTCCTATTCCGAACCCGCTCGTTCGCGGAGACGGATCACCGGCGACGGTCAAAACGAGCCGTGCTATTATTTATTTGACCACGTCCTGTTTAGCTATAACTCATTCTGACAATTAGAACACTGCGATCGCGACCCGAGTCTCTGTAACACCAAAAACGACTTACTTAAGGTTGTATGAGTTGTAAGTTCTCTGCCAAAGTTTCAGAGATGTACATTTCGTACAATATTTCGTTAATGTAATATCCAATAACTATTAAAATTTCAATGTTTTGTCATTGTTTTAATGTAAGAGTTCATACAAACTTAGAACGTCATTCAATTTCCTGAACTGAATCTCATTTGATCCAATAATCCTTCTATTCTAAGAAATAAAAGAGAATAACGAAAACATCAAGATTTTTTTATAAAATTTTTTATTTGAAGAAAATTGATATCGTTTCTTTTAGAGTTTTTGCCGTTTAGTCTCATTAATCAGTGTAACTAGATTCGTGAATATATCAGACGGAAAGAGAGTTAACAATCGCGTGCAGCGTGCGAAGCATCGCAAGACTATATCGTTCAAGGAATGTTTGCACGTTATCAGCGCTCTTCTATTACGTACTTCACGCGAGTGTTTGATTTATGGAACGAGCATTGGAATTGGTTGACATCGCGCGCTGGTATTAAAATACCGCTTTTTAACCGCGTCCGCCGCGAGCTATTACAGTTGTTGCAAACAGAAGCCCGTTAAATATTTTCCGGAGACACATTTGAAAACAGGCTGCAATTATTGTCGCGTTATGTACGAGAGAGGTACTATGTATTTTTTATCTGAATCCAGTATTTGACAAGTTAAGTATTATTAATCGGTATTTTATTGACCCTGACAAAGTCTGATCGTTCCCATTGCTGAAACAGCAAAGTTTTGGAAAAAAATTTCGTTTTCCTTCAAATACTTCTAAACCGTTAGACCTACGGGAAAATTGCGTAAGACCTTATTTGTAGCTGACAACTAGACCTACAAGTTTTATATGAAATATTTTTCGCTAGCGCCGACAGTTAACGAGTAGTTGATAAAAAACGATAAAACAATGCATTGCAAAGTACTCGTTAACTATTGACGGCAGAAAAAAATGTTTCATACAAAACTTCTAGCTTTTGACAACACCTACAACTTTCGTTTCAAACAATTTTCGCTAGTGGTGACAGGTAAAGAATTCTTAGCAAAAAACGAAAATTTCGAGAAATCTGAAGGGATACCCCTTGACAAAATCTCGGAAAAATACAAAATTTTTTTTATTTTAATTTTGAGAAATATTTCAAACAAACGTTGTAAGTATTGTTGTTACCTATAAAAGAGGTCGTATACAATTTCTTTCCATTTCGAATATTTCAGCAGTAATCGATTAATTACTTCGTTTATGATCAAATATTTCTTAACGAGTGGAGTTACAAGAAAATTGCAGAGAATTTTCTTTGCATGTGACAACTACAATTACGTATGAACGAACATCAAGCCACGTATTGCTCACACGATTTAGACCTTATCTTCTAATATCCTAATAACGCTGTACAAGGCAAAATTCTTCTACAATATCTATGCACTACGTGATTTTCAGAGTCTCTCAAGCAAAAAACAAATTCAGAAGCAGAATTGCTTTATCACGTACCGTTTCGAAAGAATAGCGATTTGAAGAAAATGCATGATTTTTCCGAAAAATGAAGTATTGAAACTGAATAGACTAAATATACGTGTACTGATCGTAATCGTCAAGTATTAAACGCGAAGTACGAGGCCGGTCAACTAGCTAAGCTTACACAACGATACGGGACGGGGTATGGTCCCAGCCTGGCCCGGTGAATCTTCATTTTCGACGGTCCCAGCCGCTATATGCGAAGCTGGTTCCTTGGTAATTATTAGTCCATCAGCATCTCCCGATGGCCACATGGTCGTGTAAGAGGCAAAAGCCGGAGCTGGTCTCAACGCGGACCATCTTAGGTCTCGCGAGGCCGCCCTGTCATTATCCGCCCCCATGAGGCCCGCGGGCCCCATTTCCCTTTCAACCCCGTTCACCTCGTCTCGCTGCCAATCAGCGATCCGTCATTTCGCAGCCTCGATATCGTTCGATCGTTACCGAGAAAATCAATAGTCGCTTGTTGATCAACTTTCCTCCCCGGGTTCAGTCCTCCCCGTCTCCCTCTTCGCGTCCGTGCATGATTGCTAATAAATAACGAGCTTCCTTTCTATCTGAAAAAATCTAAAAACGCAAATGGCTCGAGGGGTAGGGAGGCACCATCGATCAGGGCGAACAAAAAAAGAAAAAACGAGGAACGGCCGACACCCCTTGATTCGAGATTCTCGCACCCTCATTTGCACGATCCAATGCCGTTTGCTTTTTGAGAGAATGGAACGCCCGATTCGACTCCCGGTTCATTGTCAAAACATCCCTTTTCTCGAGCCTCATAACTGTTGCCGTTATCCTATGACCCGCTATCCCATTGGAGGCGGGCTGAATCGCACCTTTTGTTGCCCGATCGCACGCGATGCAGGCATCATCGTATTTTCGAGTCGTACGAGGGATGCCATCCGATAATGCCTCGCGTTCTGCGAAATATTTGTTCCTCGATTAGGACTCCTATTGATTTTCTCTCTAACGCAAAACACATTCTACTATCGCCGATTAAGCAAATTATTATTATTGCTATTCTCTTTCAAATATAAAACACAGTCATTAAAATCTGTATGAATAGATTGCAAATTGCAAAAGAATTGAAGAGATATCAAAGTAGTGCGTAACTATAGATCAATGGAAATATTTTTAGAAATGTTAGTCGAGCCCGAGAGAACATAAATATATTAAGCACTTTAAGAGCTGATTTAGAGCCGCGAGTTTTATGTACGAAACGTCTGGAGCAAAAATCGGCCGGCATTAAGAGGTTGATGCGGCTGATGAGATATTACGCGTAAATTGGCCGCGGAAATCTCGGACACGACTAGAAGATAGCCTCTTTGCTTCAGCGACGAAGAGCGGTTATGAATGGGTCGCGATTAGGCGGTCGCCTCGCCGCAGTGGCGCCTGTGGATCCTCTTCCATTATGGGAAATTAGGACCTAATGCGACTCGAACGCGTCCGTTCAACCACTGGCGTAGACTAAACTGATCTCTAGAATATTAGCTAGTTTCGCAGTTCTGTCAATCTGCGTTAAGCTAGGATTTCCTCGCATCGTCACAAGTCGCCGTGTTTTCAAATCTACAGCGACTTTTACTCACAGTTTGAAACGGAATAACATTTTTAGTATTGGATCAAAGAACTTTATCTTGTGTGAAATTTTAGAAAGCTTAATTTATTATAGTATGTAAAAAGAAAATTGGTATTCATTGAAATCGCGAAGAAAATAGTAAAGGACATGGTTTTTAACATTTTTATTAAGGTCTGTAATAAAAATTGGAAATGTCTCGTTTGCAGATCTATGTTAGTTATATTCATTTACAAAGTTTCATCAAAATTGATCAATATTGTTATGCGCTAGAAGCGATTAGAAATTTAAAAAATCGCAGTTCTTCACCACTTTCAATCTAAACGAAACGTTCGAAATTTCTACTAGAGTCTCCAATGAAAAAATTAAACTTCATGATGATTTTCTTCGAGATTTAGACGAATAGTAATTTATTTTAATTGTTTGTTACACGTTATAGCCTCTTAAAAGTTCACAAAAAATTAAGGTAGTTCAATATTAAAAAACTTATTCCGTTTTGAAGCGTGTGAATTAACGGGAGTCATTGTCCATTCGTGAGTTCTCACGCATTTAACGCAGACATGAATCAAATTTTAATAAGTGGAACATAAATACAAAGACGCAAGGTTTGACTTTGCGGGGAAATTCTATCTTTATGCGTAATGAAACGTCCGGTTGGCGAAAAACGTGATACGCCAATGGTAATAGCGAACAACCGAGTCAGGTTCCTTGTTCGCTGAAATTTAACCGGGTGTACACCGCAGCCAGCTCGGTACGGACGAGTCGATAGCATTTGAAATTCAAACTCCTCGATTAAAATCACATTAGAGTAGACTTATAAGACGTTTTCTTGCGCTGCCTCGGAACACGCGTCGCTTGGTCGTCGTAACGTTGGAAATCGGACGTATCCCACGATTTGAAGAAAATCTCTTCACACGATTAACTGGCACACATCGTTTGACGGTTTTATATGTACAATCGAAACGTTTTCTTGAATGTAAAAAAGTGGGACAAATAGATATTGTTGAGTCCCGAAGTTGAGGCCGAGCGGGTGTAATGGATTACCGCGTAAGTAGAACGAGCCGGGTTTGGTCAGACATCTGTCCGATTTTCCTTTGTCCATCGCGCATGCGGCGGCTCATCGATATACGCGGATTAGAGACAAAGTTCCGCGAGTTATCCGGGGCACAGTTTTCCGTTTCGAGATCGCATACCGGAATTAACGAGGACGGACGGGACGGAGCGTACGTACATACATATACTATCGGGTACGACGTCGGGAACCGAAGGAACGCGTGGATTCGATTTGTATATCAATTACGCGGCCCCCGGGTCGATGAACTTTCCTCGTTTCGCCGCGTTGGTATCGGGCAGCGGCATGTCGGTATTTAAATACCGACTATGTGCATACCGTTACGTCAAACAACGAGGCTGAAGTTAATGCGACAACTTCGGGTCACGTAAGCCGGGCTGCGCGAAGCAGGAAGTAGGAGAAACGAGCGAGAAAGGATCCGGGGGAGGAAGGACAAAACGTAGAAAGTAGATGGAGGTGAAACGTCGAAGAGGGCAGGCACACGGGCAAAGTCGTTGTACGCGTGCCTTCTCTCCGTTGCCGAGCCGTGTGCGCGCGCATTTCACGGTTAAATTGTCCGAGGGGAGGGTTGGAGATCGGTAGGCGCGAGGGAGAACCGGCGACGAGGCGAGGAAAGGAGGACGGAGAAAGATAAGCGGAGTGGGAGAGACACGGGAAAGGAGAGACGGATGGAGAGAGAGAGAGGCGCGGAGAGAGTGGGAGGTAGGCCGGTGGGGATAAATAAAGTAAAGAGGAAGCAGGTACGGCACGGGGGGCGGTCAGGGGCGGCAACTGGTACCCGCTGGGTTCCGCCCAGCAGGTTCTGCCCCTTTTTTGCCCAGGGACCGACGACGTCCTGGGCTTCGACTCCCTACTACTATTCCCTTGTGGATCTGGTCGGGGCAAAGCCGATCCGATTGCCGGCAGTCTGTCACGGGGCGAAGAACAGGAACCACGTTAACCGGTTTCCCCGGCGCACCAGCCTTTTTCGACCCACTCGCTTTTTTAATCCAGCCGACGGCCGTGGAACGCGGCTGCGGCCTCGCACCTCGAGTATCTCTCTATCTCGATTGATTTCGACCGAGCCGAGTTACCGAGTCCTCCTGGTGAACGCAAGTGAAAAGTGTGAATTGTTGAGGACCTTAACCTTAAGCGGAGGACGTCGCGACGCGCGAACGTTACTCTCGCCGAGTAGTTCGTTTGAGAAGCCCGACGGACAGGATCTCGCGAGGAACCGTGTCGTCCGTTCGGTGAAACGCGCGTCAACGAGATGTTGACCGACATGACGCCGGCTGCGGCTGGACAACTTTATCCGCAATTGCAGTCGATCGCCAAATCTCCAGTACACGGACATGTGGTGAGTCTTTCATCTCTAAAAAATTACGTAGTTCGTTGCCTGGAAAATTGTTACCGAGAGCGAATCGTCGCAAGAAAATGTGAAACAGTCGACGGGTCGACCATTTAGTCCTGGTACCGGTGAAGGGTTGAGATCAGGCGTTAACTAATGGCCGGATTTATTTTACAATGGTAACCCGTGAGGCCTGCCGTCAGAGGCAAGGGTAGCTGTCAACCTCTGATCTCCCCGAGGCGAGGTCAATTACTCAGCCTCCTCTTAGATAGGGATCTTAATCCGTCCAGGTAGACCGCAATCGTTGATCTCGTAGATCAAGTGCTACTGTGCGATCTTGTCACCTTCCTCCTGATCAGAGATCCTTCCACAGGTTTTAGTCCGATAAAATCACTAGTACAAATTAAGCCCGTTTCGAGTACCGCCGCCGTCATTCCACTTAATTTTTCAGCATTTAATTTTGCTCCGAGAACTAAAAATGTCCTGTTGAATAGACTTGTCGTTTTGAGACAGAAAAAGAGTTTGTTGAATGAATTTCTTTAGTCGAATCGATTAATTTATACCGATGTTGTATCCGTGGTGTTTGTCGAAAGCAATTGGTTGCCGAAACTAATTTCAAATAGCGCAGACAAATGCAATAGCTAATATCAAGTATAAAATCTAGTATATATAATCTAGCAAACATAAATCTTAAAATACATATTTTTATAATAATAAAAGAATCAGATATGTATAAGAGGGATGTCGTGGTCGGGCAGATGTCGTGAGGATTTGCTGAAGTGCCGCAACGACAGGGGCCCCCGCGTCGTTGACATTGTCAGTTGGTCAAAGGTCCTGTTGGCTACCTGAGGGCATTATCAGCTCGCACCGTCTAGTAATTCGACAGATCATCCGGGATGATCTATTCTGTTTTGACAGAAGACGGCGGTCTCCGTAGCCACGAGAACCGCTTTGCTCCGTGAAAATCCGGCCAAGTCTTTTGTGCTTTCTATCCCGACACGTGTTCCGTTCGGTCCTCTCTCGGCCCCTTGACGTCTCTCGCTCCTTCCCTCCCGGGCTTCGAACCTTTTATTTTATGACTCGGCAAGAAGGACGCTGCCGGTGCCGTGGCCTCGCCGAGATGATTTACGAGTCGACGTAAAAAAGTAATTAAATCCTTGGCATCGAAAAAGAGACGCGTACGAGTATTAATTAAGTCAGCAGAAAAGTTTCCTGTCCGTGTGTCATGCCGAAAATTAATCTCCGTGGAAAGCCGCGAGAGTTCTTCCGTTCCGAGAGGATGTAATACTTCGTGTCTCCTCGACAATGTTTCTTCTGGCTAAACGAATTCTATACGATTATTTACAACTGAAACCGTGGTACACAGCGATTAGTATTAAAATAAGGTTTGTAAAATGTATTTCGAGTTACACGACGTGTTATAGTAGATTGTCACGAGATTTAAAGAGATAAATAGCAGTTCGATCGAGTATTGACATTGATTCGGTCTGGCTGCAACAAGAGAGAATGTTACGAGCAGTTTAGATCCTTGTTGGTCTCTTTTCTGTCTTTCACGTCGTCGGAGCACCCGATCCGAATGTATCGAGTATCCTCGACATAATAGTCCTTGCGCAAGGTTCTCAGGGATCAAAGGGAATGGCCTTTACCTGTGCACCCGAGGAGCCAATTATTTGTCTGCTCCTCTTTGTGCGCCGGGAGGATCCACTTGACAGGATGCGTGGGATGGTAACACGATATCTACTTCCTCTCGTCATTCGATCCACTCGTCACGAGAGATCGCCAGGAATTCTCTTTCTCGTCGCCCCGATTCGCCAATCTTCTACCTCACTTCCGTTTCGACGATATGTCAACGATTCCGTCGAAACCTTCTTAACCGCGGCCGACCCGATGCCAATCTCGCTAAACTGCGCGTAGTTTCGAACTTTCCAAGTGTCTTTCCGTCGAGTGGAAGCGAATTCCCGTTGATTAATTAATCAGTCGACGATAGAAGCTTGTGCCGTATCGACAGGCGTTCGTTCGGCTATAAGTTATAATCCAACTGGTGACTAAGTCGTTCTCGGATCGATGAATCTCGCCTCTGCGCACGTTGCATTGATCGCGATGCCATCATCCGAATTCTGCTTACTAATTCATCGACGAAATTCACCGCGTTCCGTCGCTGTTTAGACGGACACATTATTTCCGTCCATTACTCCGAGCCGTCAACCATTTCCACCGATTTCCACGACACTTTGACTCTTCCGAGGCTTCGCTTTTCCCCGAAAGGAGGCAAAAAAATACAAAATTAGCAGTGCTTTGTCGTGGGGATCAGGCAGAAATGCCTGTCGACCTGAGAACTCGAGTATCTACTCGAAATCTCGCTCCACTTCACCTCTACACGCTGGTAATACGATAATCCGATTGGTAGGGCGAAAGTGTCCTTTTAAGCGACGTCCCGTTGACATTCTCGAGGACGACAATGGACTGTGAACGGGCGCTGCGTGGACCGCTTGTCGCAGAAATACGGTCTTTTCGCCGCGCAACAGGGGATGAAAGCACGGCCGCTCCTCGGCCTTTTTATGCGACCCGAAGAGGATTTACCTGGAGCACCGGATGCTACCGGGATGCCACCCCAATTTGTCCAGTTTGATTGTGAGAGCGAACTCGAGCGCCGGAAATCGTTGCGTCGCGCAACCGGGGTGTCGTCTGTCCGGCAATCACGGTCGCCCGGTATCGGCGAGGAAGCAGAAGGGCGAAGGGCACGGCCGGCGTCTCCACCCCTCGATCGGCGTCGAAAAACCGTTCATTCTTCGGTGGCCGATGATAAAATCCCTTCGGATTGTCGTCACGCCCACCGCAGTCGGCGGCGCGCAGCCGCTTTAATGAATTATTCTCGTCAAGTACGACGCGTGTAAGTCCCGACGCGTGTAAACACCCTTTCGAAAACTCGTTGGCTACGCGGGGCCCGAAAAACGGCAGATGTTCACGGTGACAACATGGCCGCTGCGACTGACTATCCCCGCGCGTTGTCGTCCTCGTCGTCGTTCGTCGCGCCTTCGAAAACCGTTTTCGCATGTATAATCGATCAATTTCACGGCCCTTGAACGCTACTCCACGCGACAATCCTTTGTCGTCTAGAATTCACTCTATCAATCCCACTCGTTCCGTCATAATTCTGTTCTAACGGCTGTGTCGGTCCGCGAACTTACGGATTTAACACGATAGCGAGGGCTCGCGAGGCGCGAATCGGATCGTGATTATTTGGTTCGGGGAAGCAGGCATCGCAGAAACCATCGGCGAGCAATTCCCGGAGGAGAGCTTAAGATATTCATTACGGCGCTCGGTCGGTTTTCATTAAACGATCAGAGTTGCAATTTCGTAGTCCCGGGGTTACACGAAGGGTGCACACGGCGAAGTGCACGTACGTACGTACGCAAGTTTCGCCGGCGTCGTTATCGTGGGTAAGGCTCGATAATTGAAAACCCTAGCCGCCCCCTTGGCTCGCCGGGTTCGCGCATATACACACGGTGTTCCTATTGCTCGCGCGAGAGTCAGCTCGAATTATCGGTCATTATGTATCGCCCCGTTGTGGCCGCAGCGTCGATGGAATTATTCATTCGAAAGGGAACGTGGAATCCGCATTTTTCCCCGCCGTTCCTTCCGACGATGATGATGACCGATCGAGGAGAACCAGGCAAAATTTCCCTCGATCGCTAAATACGCGAAAACGGGCTCTCGTTTTCCGATTTCTGTTGTATGGCGTGACGATGCGGGGCTGCAATTTGGCGCGCGGAGAACGCGGTGCGTGTGGGTTTACTCCGGCGCCGCGACCGCGTGCAAACGCTCTCGTGTACGTGGCCGTAGTACGCCTTCTACTCCTCTTCTACCGGCCATCATCGTATCGCTGGAAGGTCCGATAATTGAAAAGGCAAGAAGTTATCCGGCGTGTTGCATCGTCGTTGCAAACAATATCCCCCTCGGTCGGCGGCGGATGGAGCGCGAGCGAGGATAGCACGAGCCCCGAGAGATGGTACACGTCGAATTACTGCCCATTATCGTGACGTATCATCGCGGTAGAGCGTCATTCACCGGCGGGACAGCGCGGCGCGGGACTTATCATGGGAAAGGATGAACAATACGCGCGATCTGGTCAACACCTCGGGGCCTTAACGCGCGCCACTCGGCCAAAGTGGAAGACGATTATTAACGACTCGATTCTATTAACTCGACTACTTTCCTCCTTTAAACACAATGCAACGTTTTCGCTCTCCTCTCCGTCCGGCGTCCACGAAATTGCACGCTCGAATCGGTCCAACCGCCGCTTACCGTCATTACGGACGATAGATCGCTCGTATATGCGCACCGAGTCTCCTACGAATTTCCTTTCTCCTCCGCTCCTCTTTTCTCGGTCTCGATCACCCGGCTATTACCGTGCACCGGTGCAAACCGCGTGTTTGTATCTCGCGTCGCGAACACCTCGTGGCGCGATCGGATCGGCCGCCTCGGCAAGGAAGCGTGGCAACAGCAGGGAACCCCCGCAGGGGTGCGAAACCCCCACGGCGTCGGAACCAAAATACCAAACGTTCGCTCAGCGGTCCACCGATGATTTATCGACTCCACATTATACGTCCTATCAAGCGCGAATTTTTTACACCGTACGCAACAGCCCGTCGATTGTTTGCCCGAAAGAATCGATTCCTCTAATGGCTGGCCATTGTTTCAATCGCAGCAATCGTCGTGTAACTCATTAACGTTCTATAGGCCGTGAATAATATCAATAACATCTTTTCCCAAATTTATATCTACGTTTTATGAATGTGAAAACGTACGGAAAATCTTGGAGCGATTCGGGAATGTTTACGAACGTTATAATAATTTTTATTTGACACGTATTCTTATGGAGATTCATACATTACGATCTCGAAAGTAAAAAATGGAAAACGTATAAAGAACTTTAAGAAGATCTTGAAATATTGTATAGCTACTAACGAATATCTTATAAATGAATGCATATCAAAATTAATTCTCTAGCTGGTTTATTACAGAAGGGATTAATATAACACTAAAAATATCTTCGACCTCTGGAGTGCAGGATTTGGTAATTAGTTAATACTTTAGTTAAATACAGAATTTATGAGTTTTATTATTCTGGACTGAAAGCTTGTTGAATGCATATTCAAAAGCTTTAAATGGCAGAATAATGTTATGCGAATAATATAA
Source organism: Ceratina japonica (assembly GCA_019453355.1). Taxonomy (NCBI): domain Eukaryota; kingdom Metazoa; phylum Arthropoda; class Insecta; order Hymenoptera; family Apidae; genus Ceratina; species Ceratina japonica. The sequence continues at coordinate 103,335 of SMSR01008163.1, forward strand.
TAAGAAATATAGAAATAAATATAAAATTAGATTCTTAATTTTAGTGTGTAAATATAACAATTTTTCTTTCTTCTTACGGCCGTAAACTATATAAAGTTCACTATTTCATATTTACTTTTGTCAGGGATTGTATAGCCAATGAAAAGACCATTGTCATGGACAAATTGCAAGCATTTGCGTGCACTTAGTTAATGCAACACGAAGCGGCGATAAGATAAGACGATAATAAATTTTTCAAAGAAACGAACAGGCATTAGCATTATTGAATTAGCAACTTCGAAATTTGTTATCTCATTATATGATACATTTATTTTTGGCATTGTCTATTTTTGCCCGTGGGATAAATCCAACTAAAAATATGCTAAAATGTCTCGGTATTTGAATAACGAAAGAAATGAGTAAATATATTATAATTTGTGAGGTACTATCCAGCTGATTTTCAATACGGACGTGTTTAACGTATCTGAAAATGGAGATTGCTTCTCAGGACATGCGTAGAGCAATGACCCACGTAAAAACTTCCGGTATACCCGGCACGAGAGGAGTACTGCCGCGATTTTCCCTTTAGCAGTTAGCAGATGCATACGGCAGGATCGTTCGCGCTCCTCGCCTCCGTCTCCGGGCCTTTGCCACGGTTCGCGTGTTCTCCGCGAAGAAGGAACCCGGTGAGTTTTAAGCGATGCCCGGGATAATTGCGGCTGGAATTACTAAAGAATGCCGCAAGGATCGATAGGTCCGACTCGTCCCGGGAATCGCTACAAACGGTTGCCCAAGATTGCGTAAATATGGAAGTTTGACACGCATCATTGTGTTACCGATTTCGCGAAGTATTTCTTCGGATTAAGAGCAATTCGATTTCGGTCGGACAGGACGTTTTCACTCGACGCTCGACGTAAATACCATAAAACGAAAAAATTATCTTCGCACATTTGATTATCTTTTCCTTATTTTTGATAACGATTCGCTGTGGCGATAAGCCGAACGCGAATTGGCAGTCGCTTATATAAGGTTGCGTAAGGATAAAACGCAGTAGACGAACGAGGGCAACGAAAACCGGAATTCAGGCGAACGGTCTCAACGAGATCGGCTCAATTTTCTACGTTCCGTTCTCGCGCGGCGTCCTTGCGAGCGGATAATTTGCATTTCGGTATACCAGCCGCGTTCCTTCCCTCCGGGCCTGAATTATATCCCGATTCGCACGTTACGCAACGTATTTCGTGTTTGACAATTTGATCATTTAGTCTGAACACGGAAATCCTAAGGACAGTCGCGAAACTTTCCAAGAATAATATAGCCACGGCGAAAACTGCAATTTGTCTTTGGCCCTCGTTTGTACCCAATTTTTTCAACTTCGTCTGTCCTTCGCGAGTGAAAACAAAAAAAAATCATTTCCCTGTTCTCTCATCAACTACTTGCTACCCCATTTGCCCCCCACGTTCGCCTCCCCGCGAGGAGTCGGACGGCGAGCGTTTGAAAAATGCGATTCGTCAGACGTGCTCGTCTCGAGAGAATGCTTTTACGTTGGCCATGAATTTTTATGGGAGGGAGAAGAACGGTTTCCGAGTTTCATGAGAATGAAGACGGCCATAAATCTTCGCGAGGAGCAACGCCTTTCTCTTTAAGAAAACTGGATCGTCGCGGTTCGTCCGCTCCGGCCGCGCGCGATTCGCAGCAGCAGCCCTGCCACGAGTTCCCCGAGTGTTAGCGACCGGCTCCGAATAATCCAAACAATCTACTGATACCTATTTAGTACGGACGGTGGTTTAGCGATGTTTCCGGTGCCTAACGGACGATAATTTATTTACGAGGTTCGGGGCGGGTGCGCGCGGGTGCGACCGCAGCCAGCGACAGCGGCTCGTACCGCTCGCTCGGCCACTAAATCGCGAAACGATAAATCTGAGAGCGGAGTCACCCTCTTTATGGGCCTCTTATACCGGGGATGATGTCCTCAGGGGGTAGCCTAATATGTCACAGTCTGTTGCAGCTCTCTGGTATCGTCGTGAACGAGGGTGGACGAGAGACCTACGATCTCTAAGGGTTGCGCGCGCGCGAGGGGTTAGATACGCTTCTAATGGACTGATTCAATACCCAAGCGACGATCAGATAAACCGATCCCGCGGTCGCTATACACGCGTCTTCGACGATCGAATTAAATCGTCGTTTTTCAATTCGCTTATTATCGTTACCCCTGCGCCAGAGATTTATACGACCGGAACCTGAATTATTTTTAATCACGCGTGTGACCGGAGTTTGGACTCCGTCGTGTTTGAACTAATCAACTGACAGTCGAATTGAATTATCATTTACCGATACTGTCTGTCAAAAGTATGTTCGCATTCGAGGACGTACTAACAAAAGGTCGACATAATTCAGCGAACTGCAATCTTGTTATTTTTCCACGATGACAACGCATTCCAAATTAAAGCAATCGACAATCTATCGCGTTTAAATTAACAAAATGATAATCGAATTCTCATTTAAAGATATTCTCTGTAAAAAGTGTTTTGTTCGCATTCAAGGACGTACTAACAAAATGTCGTCATAAGTCTGCGAATAATTGCAATCTTCTTATTTTTCCACGATGACAGCGTATCGCGAATTAAAGCAACCAATAATTTATCGTGTTTGTGGAAAGGATTACCGAGGGGAGAAAATGACCGAACACACTGCGTTGACTATATGTATATGTATTTAATTTGATTTCGATCGTCGCGAGTGCCGACCAGGTTCTTCGCTGTTCTAAGCTGAACTGAACTGTCCCGAAAATCGCCACCGAACACAGCACGTCTCGATATGCCAACGTTGCCGACTTTTTGATCGCCCGTTCGAAACAATGTTGCTTCCCTTCGGGCCGGCGCTTACAATGTTCGCCTGCCGCCCATCGCCTTATTACCATAGCAGCATACAATGTATGCTGCTAATACATTGTAAAGCCTACATGTTTAAACTAACAAAGTGGCAGTCGAATTCTCATTTATCGATATTGTCTGTCAAAAGTATGATCGCATTCAAGGACGTACTAAGAAAAAGTCGTCATAAGTATGCGAATTGCAATCTTATTATTTTTCCACGATGACAGCGCATCGCGAATTAAAGCAACCAATAATCTATCGCGTTTAAACTAACGAAATGACAATCGAATTCTCATTTAAAGATATTCTCTGTCAAAAGTATGTTCGCATTCAAGGACGTACTAAGAAAAAGTCGTCATAAGTATGCGAATTGCAATCTTATTATTTTTCCACGATGACAGCGCATCGCGAATTAAAGCAACCAATAATCTATCGCGTTTAAACTAACGAAATGACAGTCGAATTCTCATTTAAAGATATTCTCTGT
>SMSR01008166.1:0-12807 GCA_019453355.1 Ceratina japonica
TAGGCTCGAAGTTATACTCGTCTCTCGCACTTGAGTATGTCCTAACGTTCCGCTTTCCTTATTCATATTATGTTATCCTGATACAGATTCTCCAACTTTTATACTTCATGCTTGAAAAAGAAATGAGAGATCGGAAAAATTCGATTTTTTTATATTCTTTCCTTTTTCTTTTTGTTCCCTTTGTGTTTTATTTTGTGTCATTAGTCATTAGTACATGAAGTATCAATTTTAAATAATAATATTTTTCACCGAAGTCAAGTTTCAATAGAAAATGTTAAATGTTTCAACTGAACTTTTATTAAATCACGTATTACATAATTACATTATCACTTGCAAATTGTCAGATAATTGTACTTACGAGTAAAGCAAAATTTTGCAATAAACAAAAAAATTACTTATATCGTTAACTGAAAATGTGTGAAAATGACTATAATGTCGAGCCTAAACTATTCTAAAAATTGAATTTCAGATATTGTATAAGGTTATCCAAAAGTACCTTTAGGATGTCGAATAAGGATATCTATCAAAAGCTATGTTTATTTCTTGTCATTTTCATTTATTTCTAATCTACAATGATAGACAATTTTAATAAAGAAGTCGTATACGATTACAGAGCGTGTTAAGTTAAAGTTATTAAAATTTATTTTGAAACTCAGTATTCAATAAAAAATACCCATCAAATTATGTGATTTTTTCGGCATACATAATCGTCCATTGGAACAAAAAATTCTTTTGGCTAAGAAATTGGATAAAACTGGATCTTGATAAACCATAGTCTGGTAGACGAAAAACAGTTCGGTCGAACGAAAACATTTATTTATTAGAAATGAAATTGGTGAATCGAACAAATATACCTAAATGTCATCGAAAATTTTGATTTTCGAATTGATGTCTGTAAACGGAGTGGTGATCATTTGACAGATATCGTTTTTCACACATAATTGTCATAGACAGTATCTGATAATTAAATAAGAAAATCAATACAATTAAAAAGAATATGTTTTTTATTGAAAAAAAAACTTCACATAGCCTATTTTAGATAATCCTACATGTCTAATACAAAATATGAAAGAAATATTAGAAAAAATATAAATGTAGAACAAATAAATAAAATAAATAAAAGATAAATAAATAAATAAATAATAAGATACATTAATCATATAAAGAAGTTAATTATATAAAGAATAAATAAATAAGTAATAGAATAAATAGAATAGATAAATGTAGAAAATTATTTTTATTATACTGGGTAATTAAAAGTAAAACAGAGCATTTAATGTATTCGATAAGTTTTATCGTTACAGGTCTTTCTAAAAATATTGGAAATTCTAAATATATGATTCTGCTCTACAAACTCCCTGAACATTTCATAATATGTTCCACTGTTTTAAGAAATTAAATGCAAAATTGATTCCTTCAGCAATTTCTTTGCAATTGATAGGAATTTTTCATGTCTCCGAAATGAACCATTGTTTTGTTGTGACTCCGTTAATAACCGGAAAAGTGAGACAGACGTGTACGTGTATTTATTAAATATTTAAAGTCGATTTTCTCTGAAACGAAGCTTCGTATGAAGAAAATTTTATTCTTCATCTGTATCTTATTTTTATACATATAGAATACATTTTTATGTGTACAGAATCGTCATTGTTCCGGTTGCATCACCAAGTACCGATCACCCTGTACATGACTTTTTAAAGTTTAATAATTTTCACACAACCGAATGTGTTTGGAGACATCTCCAGCAAGAAATATTTAAAAACATAACGTATATCGATATCATTAATTGATCAGTATTCTACTGAAAATAATTTGTCAGGTGTCGCGTGAGATTCTTACGTCAATAGTTGCATAACGGGGTAAATGAATTGAATCGAAAAACTTATATTGTACAGCTTCATAGGTCACACGAAGCTCTATCTTTATTTCTTCCCGATATTGACTACAATATGTTCACAGTTATTTACAGGGTTCCGTTGCATCATCCTACCTTTATACAGTTTCTGCCTCCGTAAATGACTCTTTCATCGTAGTCGCGCCCATTACGATACGTTATATATATAAAATTATCGTACACCTAATATACATATACATTGCATTGTCAGACTAATAGGAAACCAGTACGCTTACGGTTCACTTGATTTACATAACAGACAGTTATCACCGTTTTCACTTTTCCTTTGACAACCGAGGAGGCAATTACGTTATAACCATTGCATTGACGTTCATTCAAAGGAAATGCTCGTGAAATGGAAATCAAACCCGAACGATTATGACAATTCGATTCTATATAAGTTATCGCATGATTGTTAAAGTTATCGCGGTAAACATTCAGCGCGTATTGATTGCATTGCCTAATCAATTTAAATAGCAATCAGCCTCGCAGATTACAACCATATTCAGAAAAGCACAGACACCTTCTCAGAGAAAACAAGTAGTAACAGTTAAAATCTCAATAAAGTAAATGTTCCAATTTCTTCTTATTAGTATAATTTTCTATAAGACTCAATATTAACTGGTAAAAAATTATTCTAGTATGGAACTGTCAAATTTTTTATGCTTTAAATAGTGTTGAAGAAATTAATATTAAATGGTACAGAGAAATGACCATTTATATAGTTAATGAAACAAAAATAATTTTTAGTAACAGTTCTTTATTAATATTCTACACCATTACATTAATAAAATAAATAAATAATTAACTATTTCAGTCCCAGCATGAATAAAAATAGACACGATTTTTTTGTTGAATAAAAATGCAAATATGAGTGAGTAGAGAAATAAGGACACCGAGTTTTTACGTTTTGATTAGAAGAAAAATAATAGAAGTAGTGAATAAAAATACAGACATTAAACATATGCAGTTCAATTCTTCATTTTAGAGGAAAAATTGGTTATAAACAATTTTCGACTGATTCATCTGAGTGTGTATTCAATTCCACTCATAAAACTACTTCTAATTCTACTTATACATTTTTTGTTATGTTCAGTACAGAAGTATAAAGTGAAATCATACTTAGGAATGGAAAATGAATGACAATCCTTAAACGAGAATGTACTTTTGTATTTTTTATGTATAACTTTCTCCTTTTTAATTACAGAAATAAATTAAGGTTGTATGAACCATTGCATAAAAACAATGACAAAGCATTGAAATTGTGACAGTTACTAGTTACTATTTCACGGCCGAGTAGTGATCGTGCTTTGTGCACGAGGACCAGCGAAGCCGGTCCGAATGGCGCACGATCACACGAGGCCGTGAAACTTTACGTCCGTGTGACAAACATCATTTTTTGTTATACTATACTGTAGTAAAATTTGATTTTACGTACGTAAGTACGTGAAATTGCATTTTACGTCCGGAAATGCGGCCGCAAAATCAAATTTTACGGTCTAGTATACCAAAAAATGTATTAATGATTCTATTGAAAATGATTATTGTTTGAAGAAAATGGCGATCAAATAACGAAATAAAATGCTAAATTAATTTTGTAATGAAATCATGATCTGAGTAGAAATGAAGACATTTACTTTATTGACTGTATCATCTACTAAATTTAAATAGCGATCATCGCATAATCCAGAAATACGATAATACGCAAAGGAAAGGTTTTTTGCTTCGTATACTCACAAAAGTATAGGCACCTTCTCAGAGATAAAAGTAGTTACAGTTAAGCCCTGAAGCGATACGTTTAGGTTACTTTTTTCTTTTCACTGCGAAGGTATGGTCCATAATGAATATTCGTAGGAAGTGAAACCTATTGTAGACAACTTTGCTTAAAAGATTCACATTGATTTTCATTCGTATATGCGTCCGCTGCACTGTTACATCCGTTAAATACAGAGTTTAATATGGGGAAGCCTTGGATAGGTAACATCTTGTGCGCCTCGTTCAAACGCACCTCCTCTCCTCTTATCAGGAATCGAAATAAGAGAAAATAGAGGACAAGGAATCTAAATACGTTCCTATGTACGTGTCAACCAACGAGATACTTTATACAAGCTACTGTACAATCTTCTAGTCGCATAAAAATTCGCTCGGGGCGTCACCTTTGTCGTACGCGGTTACAAAATAATTCTCTTTGTCCCTTTAGTCGCGTTTCCACGCGGAAAACAGGCAAAAACTAACTGTACAATTATTCTCGGCCGCGCGAGAGTCGTTAACATGCAACGAGCTACGAACCGAAGGTAAATCCGTTTGAAATTAACGAGAATCGACTGCGACAGTCAATGTACACAACGACGGCTCTTAGGGAACCTACTGTACAATCTTCCTCGCATTTAACCTCGGTCAGAAATCAGTTCTTTCGTTCGTATTGTCTGTCGTTACAATCGTGGAAAGCGTTTTTGAAGCGTGCGCGCGCTTTCGAACTCGACCGTGCGATGTATTTACGGACCGGCGCCGTGCTGCGGTCAAATAATCCTCAGTAGCGTCGTCCTAACACGGATTAGACGTTCACCTCCCAAAGGCGATTCGGTGATTGTGCATGTCTGTATGACACACCCGAACTTAGACATCCGAGCGTCGTTTAATGGAAACGTGTTATACTATTACAGTGTTAAATTATTAAATGTCTAATACTATTATATTATTAAATTATTAAACGTTTAATACTACTAAAAAAATTTGTAAAATGCGTACAATATTTGAAATAATATTTTAGAATTGCTGAAGCAACATTTTAGCTTAAAATTGTAATCTAAGGAATATCGCTTAAAAAATGGAAGCTGCTTTTACATAAAATGACTTTGATAGTAATTACTGAAGAGCTCGGATATCAGAGTTCCTGATTTAAACGCATTATGCTGTCCTCGCGTATAGTATACTTACAACAGTACTTAGAAGCGCATAGTTTGTTGGGTATAAACTATGAAGCAACAATTTCTATATTATGCGATCGGTTTAGAGTTACAAGATAATGCAAATTATCTCTTACATGCGCAACATAAATTTCCACTGCTGGCTACCGTTTGCTTTGTTACAAAAGATTGGCTGCGACCAGTTCAATCACGTAAAGTTCACTTACGCTAATACATATATTGTCGTTTCTTACAGGATTTCTGTTAAACTTCAAGGTAGAGACAGAGCGTGGATCGTTATACACAAAAGAACCACACAATTTACGATATGTATAAATGTTATTAAATATACAGCGCCATTCATCTAGACAGCCTCGTATGGTAAATTCTCGGAAATTGTATCTAATATTAATAAAATAACGATTATTTAAAATGATGAAATGTAGAAGTGTTGATAATATTTCTTGTCTGTGATCTGTCAGAGAGTGCCAACCAACTGTGATTAAAGCTATTCATGTGAAAGATATAACGTATAATAAAACTTAACAGTTTCACATATATAAACATATGATGTCACGCATATGAATTGATGAAATAGTCTATTTAGTTAAGGAAGTGAGTTGTATAAATAAACGCAATGGAAACGATGTCTATAAGCAATAATTTCGTAATTTCAATTATATTCTGCACATCTCTACAATAAATTATACAATTACAATATGTGTGACAGTATAACAATTTATTAATTTTGGCAGGGAATGCTGTCAGTTTGCAGTTGCATATAGGCTTTACATTTTGTATTTATTTGGCTTTGTTTTGCAAACTTGCAATAGTAGTTTCTCCAATAGGCCTGCTGTGGTCTAAAGTTATCAAATTAAAAAAAAAATTTGAAATAGTATTATTATGAGCCCTCTTGCAATAATTGTTTAAAATGATATTGATGAGAGTATTAATAATTCATTTCCACAAATCATCAGAAGAATTATGATATTCATTCTCATTGATGATACAGTTCAATACATCAGGGCCACTTACTTTTCCGAAAATTAATTTAAATCGTGCAGATCTCTGACGTAATCTGAAAAAAAATCGTTTTCAAAAGATTTTTCAAGCTAATAAAAGTTTGAGTAACAATAAGTAAATGAAATTCTTATGTATTATATATTTCACACACAAACCTACTCTACCTTTACAATACATTTTTCTGAGATAATGTAGCTGCTTTTACATTTTTATCGATTACTAAAAAATGCTTATAGTAATCCGATCTTAATTAAAGAATGGCAACAATATCCTGTTATGTACAGGATGAACCACCTGAATAACTTTTACATTTTTTGAGATAGGAAGAAGTGTTTTAAACAAAAATTGTTAATTTCGAGGGACACATTATAATGTATAGTGTATATAATTTTTCTGCAGGTGGAGTTGCTTAGAAGATTTGAAGGTCAACTTTGTTTTTTCAAATAGAATGGCGTATTTTTTCATACATCAAACGATGCACCTAAACATTCTCTATACAAAGAATAGTTTAAGAGCTATTTCAATTGAAATAATTATAAAATCCGTACGGACATTATCGTTTATTTACAGGAATGGTTCGTCATAACGACCATTTGCATCACAGCATTTTTTAAATCGATGAACTAAATACTGACTGATATTTTGTAACATTTAGCGATAATATTACTTCATTGCTTCATATCCAATGTAAATACAAATTTTAGAACTATATACATTGAAATATCTTCTAAACTGCTGGTTTTTCAACGTACATTGGTCAGGCTAGTTGCATCGTTTGATGTACAAAAAAATATTTACATACAAAATATTTAAACATTCGATTTGAAAAAACGAAGTTGACCTTCAGATNTCTGAAAAAAAATCGTTTTCAAAAGATTTTTCAAGCTAATAAAAGTTTGAGTAACAATAAGTAAAAGAAATTCTTATGTATTATATATTTCACACACAAACCTACTCTATCTTTACAATACATTTTTCTGAGATAATGTAGCTGCTTTTACATTTTTATCGATTACTAAAAAATGCTTACAGTAATCCGATCTTAATTAAAGAATGGCAACAATATCCTATTATGTACAGGATGAACCACCTGAATAACTTTTACATTTTTTGAGATAGGAAGAAGTGTTTTAAACAAAAATTGTTAATTTCGAGGGACACATTATAATGTATAGTGTATATAATTTTTCTGCAGGTGGAGTTGCTTAGAAGATTTGAAGGTCAACTTTGTTTTTTCAAATAGAATGGCGTATTTTTTCATACATCAAACGATGCACCTAAACATTCTCTATACAAAGAATAGTTTAAGAGCTATTTCAATTGAAATAATTATAAAATCCGTACGGACATTATCGTTTATTTACAGGAATGGTTCGTCATAACGACCATTTGCATCACAGCATTTTTTAAATCGATGAACTAAATACTGACTGATATTTTGTAACATTTAGCGATAATATTACTTCATTGCTTCATATCCAATGTAAATACAAATTTTAGAACTATATACATTGAAATATCTTCTAAACTGCTGGTTTTTCAACGTACATTGGTCAGGCTAGTTGCATCGTTTGATGTACAAAAAAATATTTACATACAAAATATTTAAACATTCGATTTGAAAAAACGAAGTTGACCTTCAGATCTAAGCCAGGGCCATATTGCCGGAACACAAGGAAGTGTTATCAAGTAGATTAGAAATGCAAGATTTTAAATGCAAATTAAGTGCTTAATATAGTTTCAGCATTTATTTTGATTTTAACAATCAGAAATATATTGGGTTGTCAACTAAGTGATTGCAGATTTTAGATAAGAAATCCATCGACAAAACCCGCAATCATTCAATTGCTAACCCAATAGAGTATCTACAGTAGTCCTTTAGTATCTATAGTACTTGATTTGTTACCTACAACGTTTAAATCTACTAGCGTTTAAATAATCTGTTTGAATTTTATCTGATAACAAGTACAATATTTTTTCAACTCTAATAAATCATGTATAGTTAACGTTAATGCATGGTAGATCTCGTTCCTAAGTGTCCTTGTAAATCCAAAGATTTTTATTTAAAATATCTAATTGGAAATAATTCATTTGCTACACAGATTTGACGTCATAACGAAGCTGTTAAGCTTTATTATACATACATAAATGACGTCGGTAATATTAAGTTGGCAATAATGTAATTTCAGTTTTTATAACATCAATACAAAATTATGTCATCTATTGCTTTATAGTGTGTATATTTAAATATACATATAATAATTTATAGTTAACCAAGAGTATAATAACGATTTATAAAGAAGAATTTTTGTCATAATGCCTTTCTTTGACATAAGCTTACAGTTCATAAGGAAGAATTTTTACCATAATTCCTTTCTTTGACATAAGCTTACATACATATATCAATTTTTACCGGATGCTATTCAAGTGAAAAGCACTGTATATTTAATCCTTGTTCATAACTCTAGCTATACAAACAATAATTATTACCTCACTCTCTATAACTATTACAGAGGAGATTATGTATTCAGATATGTCGAAAAATTTACCACTTCAACTCGAAAGAACGTTGTTATTTTAATTCTTATTATTTAAATCACGGACGAGGCGAGACAGAGAATAACTTATTCCGGTTAATAAGCATGTTGGAGTTTCGAAAACTGTGTTTCCTTGAAATCAAACCAAACGCGGGAATGAAATTACTTGGGGAACGTCAGAGGGCTGGAGAGAGATCGAGCGCGACAACATCGAGAAGCACTTGGAGAGTTCGACGAGCAAATTGTTGGGAAACTTGTATAAATAAATAATAGACTCCACTGCAGGATCGATCCCAGCTTTCATTTTCCGCGCGTCCACGTGGACGTGTAATTGATGTAGAACCTATGCAAAACTCGAAGACTATTTGATGTGAGGTGCACGCCTCATGAAAGATGCTGCGGAATCTTTCAATTACAAGGAAACACGAATTGTAGGAAGAAAACAGTCGGTGTGGAATATTATTGAAGGAATACGAAGAAAATATTTCCTTTAAGCTTATAGTCGATCAGTCAGTCTCGCTAAAATCAGTGACTGTAAACGAAAACGTTCTGTGAAAGTTAATCCGTCGGAAAAACACTTAATGGTCTTGAAAGTTCCAATCGAACTTCGACAACCATTCGGCCATCGTTTGAAGTATCGTAGATTTCCACCGTACAAACTTGCGATGAAAATTCGGCTGAACTTCACAGGTCACCAGGTTGTTTCTAAATCCCCCCCCCCCCCTCGTTTCGAAGACGAAAACTTTTCGAACGGGCAGCGCCATCGCATAAAAGCGAGATTGGTCAACTTCTCTTACCCGATAAAAGTGATTCGCGGCGATGATTTTCATCGAGCCGTGAAATCCTCTTCAGGAGGCGCGCGGCACGAGCCGGTTCGACGGGCCATATTTCACACGGCCATTATTCCGGCGTGGGGGTAATAATACCGCACAATTACCGTGGATCTCAAGTTCTCGAAAGAACGGAAATAAAATCAGCATAAAGCGAGCCACCAAATGGTGCCCGTAGACCTTTAATGAAAGTACCAGCGGCCCGGGTAAGAAGAAGGAACAGCGGCTAGAAAACGGCGGCGAGGAAGAAGGCGCTAGGCGCGGTGGGGGCGGCCCTTAAATTAATTCGCGATGAATTACGTCCGCGCCAGCTGTTCGGGCAGTTGTGTTTATTTATGAACGAACTAAGATCTTCTTCGCGTAGTCCTTACGCCCGGATTCGCCCATACAGATGCCTCCTGCGATCGCCGAATTCTTCCTACGCTTTTAATCGACCGCGCCGAGCCTTGATGGATGGGTTAATAAAACTATACAGCTGGCAGAAGAAGTTGCGAGACGATGTGCCATAAAGAAAATTTAAAATAGACGCTCTAAAAAAGACTGATCCCTACATTCCGCGGCGATATTAGAGAACTTGCAATTCTCGTGCTTCCCAAAGCCAAGAATATTTATACAAAAATACAGGTAAGTATATAAAGGACACATTAAGGAGCTGGTAAAGACAGTGGTGATAGCAATGAAATTAAGGTTGTATGAGCCGTAACATCTCTGCCAAGAGTTTAAGATATGTAATAGAAAGCAGTATTCAATATTTGAGCCGTTTATTTTGAAAGTGGTCTAGACTAGAGTTCACGAGAGTCCAGTACTGGGCACAGATCAGTTTTTAATCGTTTTGCGCATCCCCCTCTAATTTACCACTTCCCAATGCAATCCCATTCATATTCTTGCTTATCTATGTATACTGGGGTCCTATCCGTGAGGCCTAAGACGTTCGCTGCGATCCCCACCACCTTCCAAGCTGCGCGAAGCGGTACTTGCGGTAGCGGGCCTTGGAGGTGGAATATCAAGCTAGCTATTTTAATATTTACATTTCTACGTTATCTTCTCATTTTAAAGGAACTTCTAATTAATATATTTAAAATCAGAAAGACTTCGTAAAAAGACAATTAGCTGATTAATAGAATGATAGAAAGCCTTATTTGGAAAGTGGCTTGAGTCCCATTCAAACGGATATGGAGTATATTGCACGGTAAAATCTTATGACGTATAATCTTATTCTTTTATTGTTAAAGTAACGATGTTCGAGTTACTCAGTTAATAATTTTTATTCTAGTTTTTATTAGTGGAGAAAGGGTAAACTGGTTAAAAATATGCTAGATGTGACTTTTGAGAACCGCATAAAATGTTCTGTGAAAAAAATTGAATTGACATCGATGTGCACAGAAAAACAAAGCCAACCGCAACGCTAAGATACAGCGACTTAACACATTTATTATACTATATCTCACCGTCAGACCATAATTATTCTAAATCCCTCCTACATACGCGAACTTGAAAACAATGAATAATTAATTGCGAAATTCTTCAAAAGTGAATAAAAGATGGATATTTTTCAATTTTATTACATAAAATTGCATACATTTCTCTTTATTTCAAGGAAAATTTATTTCTTCCATGGACTTGTGCCTTTTTAAAAAGTAGAGAAGTTTTTACATTAATTTTAAAAGTCGCTTAAATCCATTTATAGTCATCAAAAACATATTATATAAACAATATTTATTTTTAAACAATATTAATTGCTAATTGGGTATATATATAAATTATGCATCCTTGGAAATAGAAAATCATTATAGTACCACATTATCAGTTATAAATATTTTCTATTTTATTAAAACGCAAACCTTTTAATATCTCATCTGTCAAATAAATGGCCTTAGGCCACCTTCAAAATAAACAGCTCATTTGAAGCAATGAATTTTTAAAAAAAATTATAATTACAGAGAAGTAGTCTTTATAAAATTGTTCGACTTGTTTTTTTCGGTGGGATAAGGAATTCATAATGCAGAATTTCTAATATTGTAATACATAGTTTTGGAATTCTTGACTGAACTGTACGCGACAGGCAATCAAACAATTTCGAAAGACGATTAACGATTTTCAATAGTCTAGTTAAAAGTAATCGCAGCAGGATTCTAGGGATTAGAAGAGAAAGAGAGAGAGAGAGAGGGAGAGAGAGAGAGGGAGAGAGAGAGAGAGAGAGAGAGAGAAAGAGAGAGAGAGAGAGAGAGAGAGAGTGGAAAAGATATAAACGGATTAAATTAGGTGGACGTTGAGATTATTTAGATTTAAATGCATCGGCATAAGTATTTAATATTGAAAGAGACGAAATTCGAGAAAATCAAAGTAGAAAGGGGAAAGAGGGCAGCCAAATACGAGTAGGAAACAAGTACATATTCATTAAATAAAATAATAGAAGAATGCTGAGAGAAAGTCGACAGAAACGAACAACAAAGACTGGTCAAATCGACATGAGAGGGGATAAAAGCCAGATATTGCAGTCAGAAAGAAATACATGAGGAAGAACTGAACTGAAGTAAAAGAGAAGAGAAAGGGGTCGAAGAAACAGCACCACAGAATGATTTAAATATGCAGGATACAAGAGCAATACGAAAGAATAAGAGACTGCAGATACTATCTAAGGTATAAAATAATTACAAAGGAGCGGAGGCTGAAATACTTACAAAGAAAATACTAGGAACAAGACTAGAAGAAGACTAGAAAGTTGTGAGGTTTAGATGTAGAAATGAAGAAAATATGAGTAGATGTTGGAAGGAAGATAATGAATATCGCACATCCCTGAAAAAGTCAGAAACGTTAGATCACACAAAGTATAATCAGAATTACCAAGTCGAAATCTCAGGTTGAAGCCAAAGAAGTATTAAAAAAGGCAGAAAAAAGCCAAAAAACGTTTAAATATAATTTTATCTAAAAAATATTACAATAAAAGGTCTAAATCTATTTTTTGTATTTAAATTTTCAGTCATTTATGGCAATATAGTAAGTCTTTGCAACATTTTTTTGACAATAATAAATTTGTCCTTATTCTTATGATGGCATCTAACGGTTTTAATTGCATCCCATTTCTAGCTTTTGTTTTAAGTGATGTCACTTCGACTATCGCATTTCTGACTGGTGTCACTAGACACGTAAGGGCAAATGTAGGCAATTTAAAATTCTGATGTTCAAGGACACAGACTCAAAATTGCTGTGTCCATAGGAAAAAAAGCCTCTTTTTTCTAATCAATGAAAAGTATTTTTCTATATTATTCTTCAATTGTATTACTATTACTTTCTGTCAGGTACAGAAATGGCAATTGGTCAAACAGAACTCTAGAAACTTGATTTAAGATCATTTTTGGACTCAATTTTGATAAATTTTCAAAAGTATCTTTCGCTGATGGAAGTCTACGAGTAATTTGGTTCAAAGCTTCTTCTAATACAGACATCTTACTTTAATATTATTAATTTCTACTTAAGCTACTATTATTCCCTTGATTCAAATTCTTATTGCATTCTGTCATAAATATTATGCCAAAATCAACTTCATGAATATTCTTTGTTTGCCTATTGACATTATAACCTGTTTTGAAGACTTCTTAAGAATATATGTATATGGA
>SMSR01008167.1:6383-20603 GCA_019453355.1 Ceratina japonica
GAGCGCCCGCGAGTCTTCGACTCTCCTCTGCTCGCGGCCTGCGTGAGTCGAAAGCAGTGGTGCCCACATCCCCTAATCGCCTGTGGCTTGCGGAGTCAGTTAAGTCGATCGTGCTAGGAGCCGGAGACCAACTGACCGCCCACGAACGCGGTCGCGGTGCCTCTGTCAGTAGGCCGCCCATGAGTCGCTCCTCATGGCCGCGTGAGCCGAAAGCATGGGATTTCTGCGATCTGTGTCCGTGGCCTGTGTGAGTCAGCCCCGGCAACGCCTGTGCGAGACGGCTGCTTTCGAACGATCAGGTCGCCGTTAGTAGACCGCCCATGATGAGCGTACCTCATGGCGTGGTGTCGATAGCGGTGAGCCGTAAGCAGCCAATTCGTCTGTGGAAGCTCTTCGAGCGACCTTGGTCTGTGCGAGACCTATTGACCGCCCACGGGTTGGGACCCTGGACGTACGGCAGTCTGCGTGTAGACCGCCCATGAGGCGTTGCTCATGGCTTGCGGAGACTGCAGCGGTGCCTGCGACCAGATACTCGTGGCTTGCGCGTGTTAGGGTAGTCGACCGCCTGCGGAGCTCTGGACACTCATGGTCTACGTGAGTCGTTTGCAACGACCGTCTGTGAGTGTCGGGCCGGTGGGTTGCGTGAGTTGACAAGACCCCCCCCCATGGTCTCGAAAACCGCCCACCCGTACTAGAAGGGAGAGGTGTTAAACCCCAACCCGTTGGCGCGTCCCCGGGTGGCGGATAGGGGATAAGCTTGCAACGCCAAGCAGGAGAGCCGAGGCTCTGCCGCGGAACAGACACAAGCGAGCCTTCGAACGTTTCTCGATCCTCGATCCAGGCAGGTCGTTGGGACTCAACCCTTAATAGAACGATTACTGAGGTATCCTGGCCCTGGGAACGTCTTTACCGGGACAACCAGTCGATGCCTGGGTTGAGTGCCCTCAAGATCCGTTCGCCCGTGTCGCCTGGTTGCTGTAGTGGTGTCCAGCTTCCGAAAAGGGGACAGGCTGCGGCGGTGTCGGACGTCGTAGAGAACGGATCTAGTGTGATATCCACCCGAAGATGTAGTTTGCAGCTGTTGACGGTGGATGGCCGGTGGCACGCTCGTAGGAGCGGTACCGATGAGACGACTCCAACGAGATTGAGGCTGCTTCTCCTGAGCGAGGGCAGCAATCGAACGAACCGTATAGAGTACTTCTGCCCCGACCACATGAGCAGGAGATGTGAAGTGACTCTCCACATCGTGGAGGGTGGGGCTTTGTCGGCTGCGGCCAACCTGCACGGCTCCGGGTGCAATCAGGTGCACCAGCATCTCCGCCTCCTTGCGGTCCCCGCTGGACAATCCGCACATCGAACGCTGTTGTGCGGATTGACTAAAGGAGTGTGGCCTCGATGGGAGGCAGGAGCAATCCTGGTCTGGGGGTCGGGAGCAATCTCGGTCTCTGGGCGGGGGGTTTTTCCTTGCCGTGCGGTATAACACGGTGTTTTTTCTAAATTCGTATATTGAAAGTGCATTAAAATGAACACTAGAAGTAAAAAGATCTCTAATAGAGTGATCCCTATTATCACTGGTATCGATTATGTTGATTATGGAAAACCGGGTGATATAATCCATTCAGATGTCGATATTGCATCCACTCCCTAAAGAGATACTAACTACAGTGCTGAATATATCAAAGTGCATAATCCCTCCAAGTCATTACAACGAACACACCCTAATGCGATCAATGTCGCTTCACCACTTGATCTCTCTATTAACATTGAAAAATCTAACCCTACCCCTCCATCTGAACTCGAATTGAATCCGACAAACAAGGCATCCCAGGCATCCGATATAGTAAACTCCACTCCTATCAAGAAGAATAAAAGAAAACGCTTGGTGGATGACGGTGATACTGAGAAAGTGCTCAGTGCTTCTGGGTCTTCAAAGGGTTCGTCTAAAAATAAAAAAAAGAAAGACGAATCTTTTGAAGATGACGGGTCCATTAACCTCTCTGAATTGGACGACAGATGTGCCTTGGATGGAAATGGTTCGCTTCAAATTATTTCTGAACTTCTATTCCTCGCAGACGAGGTCGAATATGTGAAAAATCATTCTGGCAAACTCCAAGGAGGTTTCCAAAAACGATTAAAGGACGTTGCATCGAGATTAAGACAAGTGACTTCTGCACTAAGCATACATCATGGAGTTAGCGACAATAATTTAGATTTTGATGCTATAATCAAAGAAAATACAGAACTTAAACTACAACTAAAGGAACTTAAATCTAATAGAAAACCTAATAATAATAAAACTAATAAACCTAATAGTGATGGTAATAGCTCAGGTTTTTCTAATGCTGAACTTAAGAATGATCTAAAGATACTGGTGGATAAAATAAATACTAACATTGACGAAAAAATAAATAAATTAAAAGACGTAATGGCAGGGAACAAAAATAAACAATTTATTAAATCTCCGTTGGATACAGACGTCGAAATGATGGATGTGAACACTGATTACAGTCAATTCCCTGTTCTACACGATCCGCGATCCTTACCTACAAAAAAGAATATAATGACTACGACTGGAAACAACGGCGGTCCTCGTGGGAGCGTGCGGGGCCCCCCCAGAGGTGCACCGGGATGGAACGATGTTGCTGGTGCGAGGGCCACTGTGCGCTCCATGAGGAACGTCCCGGTCGAGAAGATGTACATTGAATCCTCTGTTTCCTCTTCTCCTCAAGTCCCTAAACTCCTTCCTGTTCCTGGGTCCCGTCCTACCCCTACTCCTGTTAAAAGACCCAAGAATCCCGATGTAGTCTATATATCCGCAAAAAATAATAACAAAGATAAGATATCGGAGCTAATCTCTCTCGCAAGAAGCAGAATTAACCTTAGGGAAATTGGCATTGAGCTAATTNTCCCTGTTCTACACGATCCGCGATCCTTACCTACAAAAAAGAATATAATGACTACGACTGGAAACAACGGCGGTCCTCGTGGGAGCGTGCGGGGCCCCCCCAGAGGTGCACCGGGATGGAACGATGTTGCTGGTGCGAGGGCCACTGTGCGCTCCATGAGGAACGTCCCGGTCGAGAAGATGTACATTGAATCCTCTGTTTCCTCTTCTCCTCAAGTCCCTAAACTCCTTCCTGTTCCTGGGTCCCGTCCTACCCCTACTCCTGTTAAAAGACCCAAGAATCCCGATGTAGTCTATATATCCGCAAAAAATAATAACAAAGATAAGATATCGGAGCTAATCTCTCTCGCAAGAAGCAGAATTAACCTTAGGGAAATTGGCATTGAGCTAATTAGACAAAAGAATACGATCAATGGAGGTTTAATACTTGAAATTGTTAAAAAAAATAAAGACAATGCAGTTAAAGCTCTAGCTGACAAACTTAATGAACTGTACAAAGAGTTAAATGTTATAGTCACCCGTCCGACCAAATATAAAGAGCTTCTATTAACCAATGTTGATCCATCCGTCAATGCAATTGAAATAATCTCGGCAATAGAAAATACCGCTAACAATAAAGAAAATGTTAATCTTGGACCTATGAGAAAAAATAAAAGTGGACTTTGCACAGTCTGGTGCAAGTGCTCCGAAAACACTGCATTTTCTTTGATTAAAGCTAAAATGATTCCAATCGGATGGTCTATGGCTAAGATAATACCTCTAGATGATCGCCCACCTCAGTGCTTCAAATGCTGGGAATATGGACATGTAAGCGGATCCTGCTCCTCGGAGTTTGACCTTTCAGGATGGTGCTTCAAATGCGGATCTAACAGCCACCCCGCTCACTCCTGTACGAGTTCCCAGCCAGTTTGTTTGTTGTGTAGAAGGCATAAAGAGGACGATGATCATCGCATCGGCTCAGCAAAATGTAGCACATATAAGAACTTTCTAAAAAATAGAAACGTCACTAAGAGTCATAACAAAAACCTTAACAATGTAGAAGTAAATGTAGTTGATGTTGAAGGTAGTTAAAACATTAATTTATTGACAGCACACCTTAAATATGAACCGGTCGAGTTGCAGCTCCAGTACCAAGCAACTCAAAGGTTGCATTTTTTGTAAATTTCAGGAATGTAAGTGTGTTTTATCGCGTGTCAGATTTATTCAAGCCAATTTAAACCATTCGTCCTCTGCTCAGGCCTTAATTGAAAGAATAGTCAATAGCAACAACTTAGATTTCGCTCTGATCTCGGAACCGTACAACACTAGAAAGAAAGGATGGTTTAGTAACATAGATAACAGAGCAGCAATTATTTTTAATTCAAAGAAAGTCAAACTTTACAGAATTTTATTCAATCAAAATAATAATATTATCGCTAATTTTAGTGGAATTAACATCATATCCTGTTGTTTCCCTCCAAATGAAAAGTTATACAATTTTGAAAAATGACTTCGAGAAATCGAGAATGTCATTAATAATCATTACTCACATTATACTTTATTTTGCGGTGACGTCAATGCATACAATCGCGCTTGGTCCTGTAAGAAGAATAATCTTAGGGGAGAAATCCTTTACAGATGGCTTATACAAAACAACTTATTTATAGTTAACCATAGGTCGAAGTTTAGGTGTGTTCGCCCCCAAGGTTCGTCAATAGTTGATATAACTGCTGCCAGTCAGCTTATCTTGAATTTTATTCATAACTGGAGAGTAGATGACATCGAGACTTTATCGCGCGCGGATCATAGATATATTATATTCCAAATAGACTCTGATATTTTTAATTCTCAGAAAAGCAACGAACCGCATAAATCCTTCCCTAGATGGAATAAGAATTCGTTCTGTGAAGAAAAGTTTAATATTGAACTTAACATTCAGCGTTGGAACCTACAAAATGAAATTACGAATGATATTAACTTTAATGCTAAGAATTTAAATTACATACTTACCTCACTATCGGACAAATCGATGAAGCGACCTCGATCTAATTATTGTCTTCCCCTTCAACCATGGTGGGATGATAAACTAGCCACACTCCATAGACGTTGTAACACTTCCCGTAAATCGCTACAGCACCTTAAAAGGAAAAAAACAATTAGTACCTACCTGGAGAACAGAATCATAGAGAAAAAATTAGAATACAAAAACATGAAGAAGATGTTCAAACAAAAAATATCCCTCGCTAAAGAAGCTTATTGGAAAAGCCTCCTTAAGAAACTTGATGACGACCCTTGGGGGCGACCTTATAAATGGGCTATGAACGCGAGTGGAGGATCGATCTCCCATATCACAGAGGAGATTGATCCCTCTCTTCTCGATACAATTTTGTATTCTCTGTTTCCTCATAAAAATAGCAACTTATGTTACACAACTTTACATGGAATAGTGGCGACGATATTCAAGAAGCAGAGATTTATCTGGCGATAAGATCTATGTGCAGTAAGAAATCTGCGCCCGGCCTTACAGGTGTTCCATACATGATTCTTGCTGAATATTCCAGAAATTGTATGGACAATTTACCTGAAATGTTCAACGCCTGCCTGGGTTGTTGTACATTCCCTGAAGAATGGAAAAAGGCTAAGTTAGTTCTGTTAAGAAAACCGGGGAAACCTGTCGACTCTCCATCAGCATATCGACCATTATGTCTGCTGGATGATGTGGGCAAAGTGTTAGAGAGGATAATTAAGAATAGAATAGAAATATTTGAAAATAACTCACCTCGGGCTGCTATCTCTAACTCCCAATTTGGATTTAAAAAGGGCAGGAGTACTATAGACGCTCTCCTTCATCTGAAAGATATTTTAATAAATAATAGAAACGAAAAAAAGATTTCAATAGTCATTAGTATCGATATTTCTAATGCTTTTAATTCTATATCTTGGGACGCTATTATTCAAAATATGATTAACAAGGATTTTCCTTCATACTTGATTAAAATAGTTCAAGATTATCTTCGCAACAAATATGTATATACATACAATAAAAACAATATTCTCATTAATAAAAAGGTTACTGCTGGTGTTCCACAGGGATCTGTACTTGCTGCAACCCTGTGGAACATCGGATACGATGGTGTTCTACGTACCAACTTACCTAAAGGTGCGGATCTAATAGGCTATGCAGATGACACTTTATTAATTGTCACAGAAAAATCGTTTGATAAATGCAAAAATATTGCTAGTGCTTCTATCTACATGCTACTTCGCGTTATTAAGAATTTAGGATTAAAGGTTGCTACTGAGAAAAGCTCTATTATCTGCGTTAGAAATTTTAATACTATTGACTATAAGAATAATGCCTTTTTAAACATTGACAGCAAAAGAATTGACTTTCAGGACTCTTTTAAATACCTAGGTGTAATCGTTGACGATCAATTAAAATTTGACAAACATGTTGAATATATCGAATCCAAATCTATTGCTTTTATCAGTAAACTGTCAAGAATCTTACCTAACCTACACGGTCCATCCGAGAATGTAAGACGTTTATACTCCAACTCGCTTAATTCCATCATCATGTATGGTTCACCTGTATGGTTCACTGAGGTCCTAAAAAACAAAAAATTGATTAATACCTTGTTAAAACTTCAAAAGAAGATAGCGATTAAAATAGTTTCTGCTTACAAATCAATTCCCATGGATCTGGCTTGTATATTGTCCAAATCTCCTCCGTTAGACATATCCATTAAAATATACGCAGAATCCTACTTCTATCTGAAAAAATTAAAAAATAATAGCAATATCAATAGAGCTCAAATAAATATGATTAAGAATGAAAGGAACACTGCTATTCTCTATGCTTGGAGAGATAGAACATTAAATAGCAGTTTCCTTGACAAAATGAGCAGAACAATATCGTATTGCTTCGACTCATGGTTTAATAGAGATCCAAATTACAAAGATTGGATTTTCATTCCACTCAACTACTTACAGGTCATGGTTGTTTTATAAAGTTTCTGCATAGAATAAAAAAAAGAGGAAAGTGATAAGTGTTATCAATGCAAAGATGACGTTGATGACAATACTCACACGTTATTCTCATGCAAGGCCTGGGTGGAGGATAGAATGCTACTATTTAGTGTGATTGGTAGAGTTGAGAATTTTGAACAACTAATACAAAGAATTTTAGAGTGCGACGTTCATTGGATTGCCTTTCTGCGTTTTCCAAAAGATCTAATGCAAAAGAAAGAAGATGATGAGAGATTGAGAGAAAAACAGAGGCTTACCCTACAATGAGTCTATTAAACATCCATCATTTTAATTGTGTATATGTCACATATTTATTTATTATTTATATTTCTAATACATCACTCTATTTTGTTCTTTACTTATTTATATAATTTAATCTAATGACCCCTCGTTACAGGAACTTATTCTATATTTCTTATTAATTATTACACTAATTCAATATAGTAGCACATACTCTCCGCAGGACGTAATCATTCAATGCTAACAGCATATGCATACAATAATAACTCGACACGCTTCTCATTACGGCATTCTACACTCTTATAATATTCTTATCTGCACTATTCATATTCAATCTGACACGCATAAATCACACTTATAAAAAGCTTTCCTAAAGCTAACCTAACAGAGAGAGTCTTATGTTTGTCTAATTATTTAAATTCAATTTCACTTAACAACACGATTATCATTCTATTATTACTTAGACGACAATTAAAGTTTTTATTCATATTCCTTTGTTTAATTTATTATTTTATTTTACTCACTGACACCTTTTCTAATTTATTTTATTTTTATGACCTGACTCGCGCTTGGCACTTTACAACCTGCGTATTAATTTCTCTTTTTAACTTTTATTTATTTGTTTATATTTACTTATTTATTTGTCCTATCACTCTGTCCTAATTTAATTATTTATCTTGTCTTCACTCTTTACACTGTAAATGAATGAACTATATAATGTCTCTATAGTAAGAATCTGAATGATTAGACGAACACGCGACCACTTCTAGTTAGTCATGAAATAAGAAGGTATAGAGGTAGAACCACATCTGAATTAAGGTAAGCGTCAGGTGTATCCTTATGTAAGGTATATCGACTTATGAAACGTAACTTTGTTCGACTTATTCTCCCTAATTATGTATCAGTACTATTAATTTTCTTTTATATTATACTCATATTTTTTTTATATATTCCAATTTATTAATTAATATCACACTTTTCATAAGTCGATCCCTTTTCCCCTCAGCTGTGGTGGCTCCCAGCTGAGGGCCTTATACATATTTCGGCGGATTAATTTTTATCATGGGACCTTAATTTACACAGTTTGTGTTTATATTTTAGTGACCGTAACCTTTTTAGGTGCGCCCCTTATGGGCATTGCGTGAGGGGGTCTTGGTCAATCCGCGAGAGGTACCAAGACCCCCTTATACGCATTTTAGGAGCCACCGGGGGGTGTTAGTCGGTGCGAGTCCGATACTACCCGGGATAGGTGGGCGGGGTTTGGGAGAACTCGGCCTACCTACCCCGGGTGTCCATTAGGATTTCCCCTGAAAAAAAAGGTTAGTTTAGGTTGGGTCCCGGGGTCTTCTCTAAGCGCAAGAAAGGAGCCACCAGGGGGTTTTAGTTGGTGCGAGTCCAACACTACCCGGGGTGGGCCGGGAGAGGATGAGAGCCCTCTCCCCGACTCACCCCGGGTGTTCATTAAGGATTCCCCCCCGGAAAAAAGGTTAGGTTAGGTTAGGTTAGGTTGGTCCGACTTGCTGGCGGAGGCGGACTCGGACGTATACCATCACGTCCGGCGCCTCCGCCAGCACGGCGGGGTCGTGGCGAGAGGGGAGGTCGAAGTGCTGAGGCACCAAGCCCGGCTACGCGCAGTCACGATGTGGCACGCGCGGCTGTTAGAGCCGCGCAGCGCCCGTCAACGCGTAGCCGGGGCTATCCGGCCACATTTGTTGGAGTGGCTGGACAAAGGCTGGGGGCCTCTGACCATCCGCCTGACACAGGTGGTCACCGGACATTGTTGTTTCGGTGAATACCTGTGCCGCATAAGGCGGGAGGTTACTGCGGTGTGCCACCACTGCGGGCACGGCGCGGACACCGCCCAACACACGCTTGAGTTTTGTCCGGCGTGGAGTGTTGAACGCGGTGTCCTCGTGAGCGCCGTCGGGAGGAACCTCTCGCCATCAGCATTGGTGAGATCCATGCTGACGAGCGAGAGATGTTGGAAGGCGGCCGTCTCCTTCTGCGAGTCTGTCATCTCGCAGAAGGAGGTGGCGGAGAGGGCCCGCGAAGCCGCGGACCCTGCTCGAAGGAGGAGGGAGAGGAGAAGGAGGGCATCAGGCCGTCCTTCGTTTAAGGGTAGGGGAGCCCGTCAAGTCTCCCCAGTAGCCACCACTTGGTGGGCTGGACGGTAGGGGGAGGAGACTGTTTGGTCTCGCCACTCCTCGTGCCTGGGGTGGATGCCTCGGGTGCGTAGGGGTGGCTGAGTTTTAGTCTCCTCCCCCTGACGCCCCGGACATGTGTAGATGTTCGGGGCGTCGGGAGAGCGCGGTGCCCGTGCAGATGGGATACCTTTGAATATCGCAGATACACGGGCACCGCGGGGGCCGTCGACGGTCAGGGTGGGGGCCCTGGCCGTCTTTGACATGGCGGCCCCGGGAAGCGGAACTATAGGCGTGGCCCCCCACCCTTCCGCGGCGCCTTTGTTGCGCGTGTCGTTGGGGGGGGGGCTCGAAAAGCCCCCCCAGGGACGAAGCCCGACCCCTGTAATGGTGGGGGCGGTCTGTCTCGCCAGGGGATTACCGGTTGCGTGCTTTTAAGCGATCCCGGTACTCCCCGAAGGGCGAGGCGGAGGGCCACCGGAGGGGTTTTAGTGGGTAAGAATCCCACATAACCCTTCCCCCTCCCCCAGGGGGGAAGGGTATCTTTTGAAGACTTCCCCTCCGTAATAAAAAGAAAAGGTTAGGTTGGTCGGCTGAGGATCGTTGAGGTGTGCGGACATGCCTCAGTACCGCTCCGCAGTCTAAGTGTCGTGTGATCGTTATATTTGTTCAGATCATTCATTGTGGTGTTCTATCATCTTCCACGCGAAATTCTGTGTCGACGCATATATCATTCTCTACGTTTCTTTTAATACTTTGACGAATTTTGCAATTTTATTAACTTTGACCGGTTTCCGTTACGTAACTCCTCAACTGACTCCTTTCATAACGTATTCCTGCATCTCATCTTCTGCTGGTGTCATTGCTACGCTGGCCATTGATGCATCTCGAGTGAGGCTTTCCTACAAGGTACTATTCATCAACGGGTAAGTGATATTTATGCATTTTTATTAACTTTATTAATTAACGGCATGTGTTACATAACCAACTTCTGCACACGCTACAGCGCGCATATACGTCATTTTAATTATAACGATTGAGCATGTGCTATTCAGTCACGTGTCGCTACCGCGCATGCTTTGTGCCGTTCGGTACCCCACGTGACATGCTTTTCTGCGCAGTGAACCAATTTTATATTACCACCGCGAAATCTGCGTAACTTCGGCTTGTGTCGAAACATCACGTGACTCTATTCATGCGCAGATAGCTTGTAACGTGAAATCGACGTAATGGCGGACTGTGTATGTTCACTCCCATGCGTTCACTCAACCCCCAAGCGCAGCTGAAATGTAACATGAAGCCCCAGTCAGCTACCTTTTCAACATGCAAATGTATTGTTGCATGATAAAAGATAATCTTGACCCTGCTGCATCGGATCCTGCACAGTAGGTAAGCTCTCAATGCATATCTGACCACTATAATACCGAAGTACAGATACATGTGCCACTAGACTACCGAAGATTTCTTATGATATATAATCATCTATTCCACTCCTGTAGGAGCACGATCGGTGTCCGTACACCAGACTGCGACCAAGGAGAGTCTCCGTGAGCCCTGCCTCCACGAGCAACGACGAACTCGTGCATACAGGTTGGCGAATACATTTTACTCAAGCCTACGCCAAATGTTAATTCACTCGGTAATCACCTATCATTTATCTAACACCAGCTTAGTGGCTCTATCTGTGCACGATTAAATATCGATGCCCTCTGATCGCCGCCTCGGCGATATCCCTAATATGCTTCTAGGAGTTCGACCGTTTACCTGTCGATTAGGCACATCTCCAGGCTTCTTCGAGTGCCTATCCTAATCTACATACCGTAAACCTGTGGTCATGTTTCGCAGGAACGGGGGGCTTGTTCACCTCTTCAAAAAACCCTCATCCACAAACTATGGTGGGCGGTGAAGGGGAGTGTCTGGCTGTGTTACAGCAGCTAGGCACGGCAGGCGGGTAAGNGACCGGCCGGCCCGCGAGGAGTTCACCTCTTCAAAAAACCCTCATCCACAAACTATGGTGCGCGGTGAAGGGGAGTGTCTGGCTGTGTTACAGCAGCTAGGCACGGCAGGCGGGTAAGCCTGTCCCTAGCGACCAACCCCTGGGTACCTCCCGACCCCCAGGCGGTACAAGGGTTCCCCGAGTATGAGCGGCTCTGCTCGGGGTGACTTCCTTTCCGACTCTTCTCGTGGGATAAATATGCCAACTGATAACTCCAACAAAAACCAATCATTCTCTATCGAACAACACAATTTCTCTGCGACCTCAATACAGGTCACGCCTCTGAGTTCTCAGAGGCCCAACCCAGTTCCTATTCATCCTGGTAACAGGACTAGAGGGATGAAAGTCCTCCAAATCGACGTTGACAACGTCATCGATGACGATTCTTGCGTCAACCCTTCGCAATACATCCAAGATGACTCGTTCGCCAAGCCTGAATATATTTACAGCGCTGCACACACGCCTACACACGTTTTGCAACGGAGTCCCCCTGTTTCTGACAACGCTCAAGCTAGGGATGACCCTATACTCCACAGAGCATCTTCTGTACGATCTAATTCGTCAATAAAGCGAAAGCGACAGCTTACCCTCACCGCCTCTGGTCTGAATGTTAGCGACCAACGTCATTCGCCTAACAGTGGTTCTGTTAAAAAGCCACATTGTTCTGTATCCAATGATGATTACTCCGACTCTGATTGTATCATCAGCGACGATGTCCATTTACTTCTAAATGAGCCTGCTGACACTATCGCAGCTCATATAAACCACTGTATCGCCAGAATTAACAAGGTTCGCACGACGTCCGGCAATTTAAAAGGGACATACAAAGGTCACCTGAGCCGTACGGAGGCATGGCTCACGGATATCTATAACGCAATCGCGTTTAAAACGTCTGCTGACGGGATGTGCGGCACTTGTCGCGACTTGGCACTTGAGAATAAACAACTCAATAATTTATTGAGAGAACAAGGCTCAAGAATCGCTTTTCTCGAAGCCAGAATGAAACAGCAAGAAGAAAACATAGCGAGTTCGATCCAAAGTAGCTCCCCTATCGTTTCGAAGAAGCACATAATCGAAGAAACTGTATAAGCGTGTAATAATAACACGAACAGCATACTAGAGAGCTTTCGCAAGGAGATACTCTCTCTACTCGAGAGCGAGCTGTCCTCCTTTGGACCTACCGAGCGATTAAGTCGCTCGAATGATTATGTAGCCCCCATTGATCGTGCCAACCCTCCAGGGAATTTTCCTCCCCTTCTTCCGCCCAGCTCCGCTATTTCCTCGCCCCTTTCCACCCCTCAGTCCAACTGGACAACGGTGGTCGGCCGTCGTGCACAACGTACAAAGAAACAGGTAAATCCTGCTCCTCGGCGTATTGTCTCTGTAGAGAACATCCAACTTCCCATTGACAGCCGACCATCGTCTGTCCCTAATCCTTCTGCTATCCCTCCTGCGACTGTTCCGGTCGCAAAAGGGAAGCCACCCCTTCGTGTTCGCCGTCCGCGGAACTCGCAAGTTGTTTATATAAAGCCTAGCGATTCTTCCAGGATCTCTCTCCCGCAAATCGTGGCGAAAACCAGGGAACGTATCAACCTTGACGAACTGGGCATCAAGTCGTTGCTCCCTCGATCCTCGGTCAATGGAGGCCTGATCCTTGAAATTCCTGGGACTCAGGAAAGGGCTATCGCCTCGAAACTTGTCGAGAAGATGGAGCACATCTTCAATAAGGATGAAGTACGGATCTCCTGTCCTTCCAAGCTCAAGGAGCTCCTGATTTTGAACTTGGATACTTCCATTACTCCTAATGATGTTTCAGCTGCGCTTGGCAAGGTTTGCGGCTCTGATTTCAAATTTATCATAGGCCCTCTTCGCCCCAATAACAGAGGAACAGCGACTGCATGGTGTAAATGCGACGAGCATGCAGCTTTTAAATTGTTGTCCATGAAGAACATGCTAATTGGCTGGTCAACTGCCAAATTCGTCCCCTTGGACAACCGACCACCCCAGTGCTATAAGTGCTGGTGCTTCGGGCACGTCAGAGGCAACTGCACCGAGAATTTTGACATGGCGGACTGGTGCTTCAAGTGTGGAAGCCAAGCGCACCCCTCGAGAGAGTGTGCATCCCAGGATGCACGCTGCAAGCTGTGTGAACGGCTCAACTTTGATTCGCGGCATCGCATGGGCTCGTCCAAATGCGTAACTCTGAAGAAATTCATGGAACTGAAGAAGATGCCCCCTCCTGCATCCCCTACGAGACGCTCGTCCCCCGGTAAACAACCATCGCTAAGGGTGGAGGCCCCTGCGACTGAGAGATAAAATTCGACGCTGTTCAACGTGGCTCTCGACGGGATTCGTCCTCGGACAACGCCATCCCGTCCGACCTTCGCATTTTACAGGCCAACGTCAACCATTCCTTGGCCGCTCAGGCGTTATTAAAAGAAACTGTTACTAAAAACAGATACAGCGTCGCCATCGTGTCTGAACCATACAACGGCGCACGGCCGGGATGGCTTGGAGACAAAGACAACAAGGCCGCCCTGATAATCAACGGTATCTCTTCTAACGATATCGAATCTGTACTGGTAGAGAACCACACCACGGGACTTCGAGGAGTCTCCGTGGCCAGCGCGGATCGGCTGAAAACCGACCGCCCACGGGTGGGACCGAAGCAACGGCCAGTAGACCGCCCACGTACGTCGTATAGCGTGGCTTGCGTGAGTCGAAAACCGTTGACTCTCGTGTTCCCTGGCGCCCCGTGGCGCGTGTGTCGGCCAGTCGACCGCCTGTGCACGATCGGCGTTGACCGCCCACAGGCGGGTGTGGGCTTAAGCCACTGCGTGTAGACCGCCCGCGAGTTCCTTGGACTCACCTCGCTCGCGGCCTGCGTGAGTCGATAGCGGTGGTGCCCGCATCCGGTAAGTTGTCTTGTG
>SMSR01008170.1:0-19678 GCA_019453355.1 Ceratina japonica
AATTTATTTATAAGAACGAGATGGAACTATAATGCTGCAATTACAAGGACGAATATAAGAATTGGATATGTGTTGCAAGGTTCTTTTGTAAAGAAGATGGATGAGCGTTACGCAAGCTATAATTGGTGAATCGTTTTTTTTTCCCGTCGGGAAGATGAGCCCATGTTTTGCAAGAGTTTGTTTGGAGTAGGATGAGATTCGGGAGAAGATCCGGGAAAGGAGGACAAGGTTGGAAGACATAGCTGGGATGGTTTAGATAGTTTATTTAAGAGCCTCTCGAGCAGGGAATAAAAGATTCACGTTGGAGGCCTTTCCCTCTCCATCTCGTTTTATACTTCCCTTTACTCGACTTAGACTTTACACTTTCCTGTCTTTTTTAATTCGGTAACCACCGCGGCTGAGATATTTCGCGGAACCAGTTAAGAGCTACAAAGGAAAGAATGTTGGCATTAAAACAAGCAGAGATTGACTTCACCCAGAATCTTTTTATCTATACTTAGTGAACTAATCTATCAATTACGAATTCCATTAAAGTTTTCCTCGATAACGTTTTCCATCAACAATTATTTTATAAAATTTTTCTATAAATCACGAGTCGAATTGAAATAATTTTATTGATTAAATTCGTGGTTTTCGTTAGGTAATGAAGTTAAGAAGGAATTCCATTAAAGTTTTCCTCGATAACGTTTTCCATCAACAATTATTTTATAAAATTTGTCTATAAATCACAAGTCGAATTGTAATAATTTTATTGATTAAATTCGTGGTTTTCGTCAGGCAATGAAGTTAAGGATTTAATTAAATTAACCAATTTGAAGATTGAATATTTTTAGTGTATTCGAGAACTTGAGCGTATCGCGTAATGTATGTAATCGATTATTGAACCTTGATCACGGCCACGTCACGCTATCGAAAGCAGTTAGAGATACCGTATGTGTATGTATATCGTTTCCCAGACCAGTGGGAGCCATCGGGTAACCTTGATCGCGTATCACCATTCAGAGAATGATGGATCTATAATAGAATTCGCGTTGCGTCGATTCGATTCCGGATCGCAGCCGGTCGGTACGTTTTCTTCGGCCTTGAATATCAGACGCTCGTCGTCCGACACCCGAGGAAACCAAGCTCCGCTACGAGTACTGTACGGAGGATCGAACAAAGTCGAGAAAGGAAACGATATGTATTCTAGTCACATACCGCCTTCGCGTCTGTCTCGTTTCCATGTACAGTTTCGTGTACGAACTATCGCGTCGCTTCAGGAAAAAGAACGACCTCACGATTTAAACATAACTTAAGGACCTAACTTTTCTCTTCTCCCTAATTCAATTCACGATGTAATAATTAACTCGTAGCTTATTCTTCAGGGCCTTGGGTGGATATAATTTCGTTGCTATTTCCATGTACAGTTTCGTGTATGAACTATCGCGTCGCTTCAGGAAAAAGAACGACTTCACTAAAAATTATAACTTTTCTCTTCTTCCTAATTCAATTCACAATGTAATAATTTTTTAAATAATTTTTACGTAAAAAGGTTTTGTTCATTTACCTAGTGACTACTAAAATTCGTTGCTTTTATTTAAAGACTCGTGCAACCTTAACGAAAGAGGGTCTAGAAACTTGTCGATGAGTTGACCGGCGCTCATAAAAATTCTGCATCACGTCCGTACGTGGTGTACAAAAGACGAGGCGAATTGAGTACCGGGCGAAGACGGTGACAGGCGAAGAAGAAGAAGACGAAGCAAGCATTTTCCCCAGTGTCCTGTGTCCTTTGTTCCCCGTCGGCGAGTCGCTGCACCGATGCGCGAACTGCGTAGCGAGCTAATCTTGGGGAAAAGATAAGAGGGAATCGTGGGGGCGTGAAGCGAACGGGTTAAAGTAGGAGGAGTGAGAGGAGGCGATGCGGAGAGAGGAGCCCCGGAGCACGTGGCTCGATGGCTAGGTCAAACGCGCACAATGCCCGAAACCGTGCCAGGCGGCGTGGAAAATACATTGGGTAATTCCGAACTGACAGACGCGCGTTCGCGTTCGCGTGCACACGTGCTCGAAAACCGTGCGAGCTCTCTCGCCTGCTCTCCTCTCTCTCCTCTTTGCTCCTCGCCCGATCGACCGACTATATGCTATATCAACGCAAATGCGCAGCTGTACAACGAATGTTGACCGAGAAACTTGTTGATGAAACCGGAGACGTGTAATTGAAAACCAGGTACAATGTACTTGAAGAACGAACCTCGGATTTTGTAGGGAAAGTAGAAGGCGTATTTTAACTCAACTGGTATTATATATCTTTCAGTGATTAGCGTGATAATAACGTATAGATGTATATGTACGAAAATAGACGGAGCGTCTAAGTGGGAGACTTCAGTCCAGGCGATTGAGAAAATGAAAATGAATGATAGAGTCTATTTTTTTCTATTCGCATGTGGGAGAGAGAGAAAGAAAGAGACAGAAAATCCTCCAAAGTTTTCTATTTTCTTCTATATCTATATCTTCTATATCTTCTATATCTTCATCTTCTATATCTTCTATATCTTCTATATCTTCTGTATCTATGAATGATAATTAACTTCATTTTTTGTAACAACTGAATTGGGAATCCCGATGCACAAAGACCCAGAAAAATATATCCCGGAAGTTCGTATTTCGCATGTTTATCTGAGAAGTCTCGCTAAATCTTTTGGACGAAAGCTGATGGTCCAAAGTGTCAGTCGAGGACATTCTAGGAAAGTGTTTTCAGTTTTTGTGTTAAACGATAATATCTATATACGTATATTGCGCGTTATCGGCGCGGCCATTATTTATCGCTTTGGTCTCCGCGATAAGTTCTTTCCTCGACTCTTTTCCTTTCTTCCAAAAATCCTATCTCTCTGCTTTTTACACCGATATATCTACAAAAAATATTTCTTACAAGTCCCGTTTACGTATATTCGTACTCAGAACCGAAGAACTTTTTTAATACTGGGACTACTCACACGGGACTCACTATATACATATGTGTATGAGAAGAACACGTGATAAGAATAAAACGTTTTAAAAAGCACGATGTATTTGTGCATCTCGCTTGGAAGATAAACCCCCCACCGTTGCGCAGCCTGACATAAGCTCAAAGGGATGAAAGTGCTTCTTTTCGAGACGTGCCAAGCGTCGCAGTAGTGCGTGCAGATTATTAGATAAGAGAACCGGTTAAGTGCGTACCGTTTGCAGTTTTGTGCGCAACGCGGAGGACTTTCCAGTTAAAATGTGCAAATAAACAGCGAGAGTGGTTCGAATTAAGCACGACTCCCGCGGCGGCCGTGAGGGAAAACAGGAGCAAAAAGACGTTCCCTTGGAAAAACGAGAAACTCCCGGTTCGACGACGAGAGGGGAACTAAGAGACAAGAAGAAGAAGAGCGCTGCCAGAACCGAGCAGAAAGGGAGGACAGACGAGTGACACAAGGTGGTTGTGCGTTTACTCGTCTCTAGCGATGGCATCGACACGCCCCTAACTTCAATTAAACCATATTTCTCTTTCTACGTGGTTATTCCTTATTCAATAACAATCCATTCTACCATACTTTAAAAAATGTCTAACAAAACACTCCTCTCCTTTTCTCTATTTATATTAAAATTGCTATTGTATGAAAAGCAAGAATTCCCTCCATACAAGAATAATAAATAGATTACAGATTTTTACGCAAAATAAAATAAAATAAAAAAAAAATGATATTTAGTAAGAATGTTCTTCAATCTTTTTTCTCAAAAAATGATATTTAGTAAGAATGTTCTTCAAAACATCATGCATTTTGCCATTGATACTGTATACGCTATATACATTTTTTGCATTCTTTACGTACCTAATTTTGCTTTGATAAAAAAAATGCAGTCTAGTCATAAATGAAGGTCTGTATGATTGCATCTAAAAGTCATGCGTGGATATTTGGATTTAATTCGAGTTCAGCGAGGGAATCGACGCCATCGCTAGGCTCCCAGGGCATCCCCAAGATAACGCTAATATAACGAACGGGAGGGCAGCAACACGAAAGAGAGGACAACGAACTTGCACCGTAATACTTGCTGCGCATATAATCGAGCGATTCTGGGTTAAGCGCGACAGAAGCTGCTGCGCAGAATGTCACGTGTGTATTTATTGCGGAGGAATTGCCAGTGAACAGCGTGGACCGCTAAACGTCTGACACCTTTACAGCGATAAGCCACGTGGCTCGCGAATGTCGAACGGTACGAGGGTGCCACTGCGAACACCATCGAATCTCACGTGCGATTTTTATCGCGCCTGAATTGTTGCCGATTTGTGGAAGTGTATCTGTTGCTGGAAACGATCGAAGAATCACGTTTCTGATAGATTATTCAGAAATCACTGAATTCTAGGTATTTATGAATTTAGAATAATAAAAGCATCATAAAAATGATTACGTTGAACAGAGAATGTTTAAGAACCACACAATTATAAACGTGTTAATTTATTTAATTCTGGCATCCCCCATTGCGGCTACGCCCGCATTCTACGACGAAAAAAATAAAAGAAAAATGTTAAATGCTATGGGCCGTGGGCGCACGAAACTGTGGAACGAGGAAGTGGTACAACGAAGGATATTCGGCGGTTTTATTTCTTATCTTGCATTCCATAGCTGCCCATAGGTCCAAAAGGGTCTGGCTGACCTTCTTCGGTTCCGTGAATAAGCCTCGTGTCAGGCATTCCAGAGTTTCATGCATTAGGACGAGAGCATAATAAGCGCCCCATTTCGTGTGTTAGTTAGATAATTCGAGTTGTACCATTTGACTAATAGGAAAAACTCATCAATAAATTATGAACTAAGAATCCGAGAAAATTCTTTTTTCAATCAACAGACAGAGAGGACTCTTCAACAGTTGTAAATAATTGTTTAATTTTGAAGCAGAGCTGATGCTTTCTACACATACTATTTTTGTATTAATTTTATTTATAGCTTTCTACACATACTATTTTTGTATTTATTTTATTTATAAAACATCAACAGAAGAATACTTACGTCGTTGAAGGATTAAAGACATTCTCACTCAATCTGTTAAATTGGTACCCTGCAAGTTTTACTGCGCATAAAAATCCGCATAAGCAAAAATATACAGCGTAAAAATGATTATTAACATGAAGGGATCAACTGGCTAGAATGTGGCTAAAAATTTCGCAAGTGTTCATTTGCAATCCTTTGTCGTTAGCTGAATCGTGTTTCAAGTAATTAACACCACGTTCGACGCGGTGTAGATTAAACGAGGAGAAACGTGCATTTCGCTCGGTTTCCTCGAGTCTCTTTGTTCGGCGGATAGTCAAGAGCCGCGCGGCCTTCGAACTATTGCCTTATCACGAGTCCAGCGCTTGGCTCGCATAATCTGGATCTTTGTCAGCGATCCTAAACAAAGCGGCTCGAAATCTCTGTTTGGTCGACCGGCACGCAGCGCCTTATCTAATGTAAACTTTGCCTTTAATTGCGGACAAAAAGGAACGGCGTGGAAAAAATGTCTGTTCCTTCCTTACTTCCCCTCCTTAACGGCCGCAAACAATTCCCCTTCCTGTCGAACGGAATATTTATGGGCTACATACGTGACGGGAGAAATACTGAAATAGTACAATGTAGAAATGTTTTAAATATTTATCGATTTTATCAAAATTCGTCTGGGTTAAATACGTTAACGGTTAGTTCTACGAAATCTATTGGCTCGTTAGCCGTTCACGTGGTACATTGGTTCGGTGCCAATCGACGGATATGTATGTTGTTTCGAGTCTGGCAAAATGCCATTTGTTTATCGGCTCAATATCGGCTTCTGATTTAAAGCAGCCCGTTCCGCGGTTCCACTCTTTTCACTTTTCTCAAGCCTCTACTAGCCGAGCAATTACAAAGAAGTCCACATTCAGTTGCTGTAGAATTTGCTAAAATTATCGTTATCATGAATTAAGTGAATTCTTTCAAATAAAATTTACTCTACTTAAGGTTACTCTGACTGTAAGTTATACGTTCTCTAAGTAATCATAGTATAACATAATTATTAAAGCCAGTGACTATAAAACGGACGTTTATATTGCTATTTATCTTCTAACATTTTTTTCTATTTTAATCACGTCTTCCATAAAATGTTGCCAATCCTGTGGCCGGCGGAATCAACACCGGAACGTTCTGTTGCATCCGTTTACGCTGCCGCATTGAAAATGTTTAAAACCGCCGTTCACATTGTATTTACGTCTGTGGATGGTTTACGTCCTCCGGGGATTCTGCAAAATTACACGTCCGCGCGTTCCTACATAGTGCACACGGCGATCTTTGTTTCGTGTTCGCACGCAAATATCCGTGCCTCTCGCCAAATTTCGCGCACGCTCCTGCCAGAGGGGAATAAAATTCTGCATATCAACGTGCCGCGGGCCAGAATGCGAACCTCCTCGTTTTCCTTTGCGATAGACTAAATTATCCACGCGTGCAATCAACTTTTACGACATCCTCGAAGAAATCTTGCACTACAATCGAGCTTAAATATTGTTACACGAATTATTTTGCATGTTCTATTTTATACCCTGGTGGAAATATGCATGTCCTAATTGGGCAGAAAATGTTGAAAAATTGACAAATTATGTAAGAAATTCTCAAATTTTGTAATAATATCATAATTTTTAGATAAATGTTCCAAAAGACAGACAGAAAAAAACAGAAGAAAACAGTTCGTCAATTCTTGTCATAATCTGTTCTTTTCTGACCGTCTTTTCGAACATTTATCTAAAAATTATGATATTATTACAAAATTTGAGAATTTTTTACATAATTTGCAATATATGGCCATTTTTTTAATTTTCTGCCCAATTATGATATGCATATTTCCACCAGGGTATTAATCGGAAAAGCTTGAACTTGTTTCCTTTTACCAAAATTGAACTTTTGCATGCCAAGAGGGTTGGGAATCGTTTTGGGTGGCTATGACTTCGGACGTGTCGCAGCAATAAAGTCTTTGATCGTCAAGGAAATATGATGAACAACTTACAAGACTTCTCAGGTAGAAACACGGGCCAGTAAAATTTCGATTGTTAACGACGTTCGGTTGCTCATACAACGTGGCAACGTTAGTTCAATTTACGGTACATTATGCAAAGCAGACGTTTTCAATTACGAAGTGGAAGATGAGCTCTCGACTGAGCCAAGAGTGCGGGCTCGTTAATCATTTCGAGGGTTTCGTTAAGGATCCACGACCGGTTGCGCAAACGAAAGAGATCCGAATAAAGGCGTGCCCGGCTGTGTATACACACGCGTGCAACGAACGCGCGAATTTCAACGTTTCGAACGAAACACCGGCATGGCAGGACCTACGAACGCCCACGTGTTCTCACGCCCACTTGCGCCGCTCTTGCTTTTTTATTCCAGCCCCGTTGACTATTAATAGGCCCAACTGTGTTCCTTCATTTTGAAAGTTTCGATCGAACGTCGTACGGGCGACCAGAAAAAAATTATTTTATAGGCTACCATGTTTTATAGGAGACGAATGGATTTTACGATGAGCTGCACTAAAACAGATGAAGTATTTTTATTGTATACGAAAGCAAAATTCATTTCGGCTATAAAACGGCCCAGAGATGGACTTGGTTTACATGTTCATTTATTTCCAATCATATGCATATCAAAAATCGTAATTCAATTTCTTGACATTCCCAAGTTGTTTGATTCGATATTAAAAAAATTATTTTACTTTTAATCGTGTCTGAATATTAATGGGAACTACTGGATCTATAATAGCTATAAAATGAGTAATCAATT
Source organism: Ceratina japonica (assembly GCA_019453355.1). Taxonomy (NCBI): domain Eukaryota; kingdom Metazoa; phylum Arthropoda; class Insecta; order Hymenoptera; family Apidae; genus Ceratina; species Ceratina japonica. The sequence goes on from SMSR01008170.1 coordinate 7,764, forward strand.
ATTAATTTCGATGTAACAGAAATACACCAAGTTGACAAATTCTTGAAGAATTTGAAAATAACGATATACGTAAAGAATCATATGTAAAATCTGCTTTATACGCGGAACTTTTAAATAAATATCCAGGAAGTTGTCTGACAAGTACGAGAAACTTTTGATTCTACAACAGTTCGATTATACATGAATTATTGAATAATCGAGACTACAGAAACATATTTATTGACATGCTCTACTTTCTTATTACACAATGATCTGTTGATCGAAGGCAAAACACCCACGGCTGGGTTGGTCCCGTTAACGAACCCTGACCGACTGTCACTTAATTGACAGCTTTTGTATATTGAAACTTTTCGGAGTTAGGTAGGCCCCTCGTTATTTTCGGCGCATCCTACAAGTTGGCCTATTGGTACATACATTGGCAGTTATCCAAATGGGATAAGCCCCGATATTTCCTCCGTGAAAGCAATTTCATTCGTGTGTACATTTCACAAACGCTCTATGTGTATTACACCATACGCGAAAATCATTAAAGTTATTTCTGCTTCTGAGGAACCTATAGCGAAAAACCAGCCACCTCGACTTCACACATCACTTTCTTTCATTAAATATAAAGGAATTTTCTTATTATGTTTTACGTACGTTTTTTTATCATTTTCATGCTTGTAACGAGACAGCAGATTTTTATACAACATAGGAAACTTAAGAGATCATTGCAATATGCATTCACTTTTTATATTTTGTATATCACCTGCAATGTTTATACTTGGAGCACATTTAATTATTTAATGAATGCATAGAATACGTAGTCCACTCTCACAATACATATTTAATCAAAGTTTTGTCATTCATGTTTACTCTTAACCGAAATATTAATTTCATTATAATTTTGTTTAATTCCTCCAAAATTGCTAAACTGAGAAAAATATTTATATAGCTACATGTTTTATATGTAGGTGCATGACAATATAAAATTTGAAAGATTCCGATCTGTTATGATCGTAAGTTCCCCCATCGGGCCGATGAATTTCGCGTCCTGGGATTCGGAAATTGGGACGTTCGGCTGTTTTCGAACGGTAGAGATGTAAATGTTTATCGTTCGATCGCCAATAAAAACAGTGAGCACCGTGGTGAGCTTTCAGCAACTTCCTGCTACCCACTATCCGTGTTCGTACGTCAGGAAGACAAACTGGTTCTAATGTTGCTGAATATTAGCCTAGCCATTCAGTATCCGTTCCCAAACTCTTTTTTTTTGCTGATCGACGTTTAATTTCCCGAGACGTGATTCACAGTTTAAAATAAGTAAACAGTGTACAAGGTTAAGACAACAGTATGTTTTTAATGTCTCCTAATTTTAATTTTTTTATTCGTGGACACGTAATCCTTTTAGATTAGCTTGGCTTGAAAAACACGAACCAAGGTCTCTAATAAAACACGCGAATTAGTTCACTATCAAATTATGATGCATCGTTAAGTACAACAAACTAAAAGAAAAATCAATTTATGAGTCAGACGATGTGCGTTTCTCATTTCTGCGACCGATTAATTATCAACGTTCTCTCGTCCGGACGAGAACGGTGTCGACCGATAAGAATTCTTGAAGCTCCGATACCGAGCGAAATACCACTGAAACACGGAAAAGAAGGACGGAGGAAATAAGAGGAAGTGGCGAAAAAGAGATAAGAACTCGTACGCCGGCGCCAACTGCTCGTGAAATAAATCTCAAAGTATGCACAAGTTCCGCGTCGCGTCATGCTGACTTCTTGTCACCGACAACGAAAATACACGCTGTTTTCGAAAATGTCATAACTAACTACATTAGAATAACAAGCGTTCATATGAATGTACAGTGACTCTCATTAATATTCAGGCATAATATTCATCAGGCATAATACAAATCTGTGGTTTATACTCTGGTGGTAATATGCATGTCATAATCGGGCAGAAAATGTTGAAAAATGGCCATATATTACAAATTATGTAAAAAATTCTCAAATTTTGTAATAATATCATAATTTTTGATAAATGTTCCAAAAGACGGTCAGAAAAGAACAGATTATGACAAGAATTGACGAAATCTAATATAATATGTTGAATTCTGACATAATTTCTTCACGAATATATATCATCAAATTTTGTGAAATTTTAAAGAAGTAATGTAAACAAGAAATGATGAGTAGAAAAATAAAATTTTTGTACGCGGTTCTAATTCGATGGGAAAGGGCTGTAAAGTGCGTCGTTCGCTTCACGCCTTTCACCACGGCTCGAGTTGCCCGCGTCACGGGGAGCGAGGGGTGAAAGTCCAGACGGCGCCTACGCCACTAACCCTCCCTTCGTTTGCAGTCTGACAACCACCTTTCGGTTAGTCCACTGTCACACGAGATCCGTCTTCTTTCATCCATTTCGGGTTTCCCCACGCTTCAAAAACTCCACTACCTCTTTAGAACAAGAAAAAAAAGAAGTTGGTTTAGGAGGAAATGAAGTAGGCGCTGCTGGGTCTTCACCTTTAATTTAATACATAGAGTAATCTCCGGATACGTGTACGACCATATTTTCCTTCGAATATATGGCCGCTAGTCATCCCCACCAATTCCTGGAACTGTTCGTTCGTCGCGAGCACGGTCGTACATANTCGCGTTTTACCTCATTTCCACAAATAAATCAATGTGTCCGAAGGGGAGAATAGATTCATTTTAGAAATCTAACTTAATCGAATCATCTCGGAAATCATATTACTTCATCTTTACATATTATTAAAAAACTCCACGTAATATTCAACTCTTAATGGAACCACAGATTTAAATGAAAACAGCTGCGTTGAGCTCTTCACAATTTATTTATAAGAACGAGATGGAACTATAATGCTGCAATTACAAGGACGAATATAAGAATTGGATATGTGTTGCAAGGTTCTTTTGTAAAGAAGATGGATGAGCGTTACGCAAGCTATAATTGGTGAATCGTTTTTTTTTCCCGTCGGGAAGATGAGCCCATGTTTTGCAAGAGTTTGTTTGGAGTAGGATGAGATTCGGGAGAAGATCCGGGAAAGGAGGACAAGGTTGGAAGACATAGCTGGGATGGTTTAGATAGTTTATTTAAGAGCCTCTCGAGCAGGGAATAAAAGATTCACGTTGGAGGCCTTTCCCTCTCCATCTCGTTTTATACTTCCCTTTACTCGACTTAGACTTTACACTTTCCTGTCTTTTTTAATTCGGTAACCACCGCGGCTGAGATATTTCGCGGAACCAGTTAAGAGCTACAAAGGAAAGAATGTTGGCATTAAAACAAGCAGAGATTGACTTCACCCAGAATCTTTTTATCTATACTTAGTGAACTAATCTATCAATTACGAATTCCATTAAAGTTTTCCTCGATAACGTTTTCCATCAACAATTATTTTATAAAATTTTTCTATAAATCACGAGTCGAATTGAAATAATTTTATTGATTAAATTCGTGGTTTTCGTTAGGTAATGAAGTTAAGAAGGANATTACCTATATGTCTAAATGTACTCTTCAGGCAGTATTAAATTGGGCCCCTTTTTTTATACAAAATGTTCTATGCATCTAATATTTTTTTATTCAATAAGTTGTTTGTATTTTTGTGATACACAGCTGTCGGTACACTTTGAATCAGACAAAGTCTCGGCAATTTATTGTTGGGACACCCGAAATAAAAGTGATATTGGCGCGTGCGGAGGGGTCGCGCGGTTTGAAATTTTCATCGTCGTCCACGCGTACGAGACGGTTCCCGTTGACCTTCCATGGACACCGTGTGCCGGGGTAAAAGGAAACGAGAGGGAGGCTAACGGAATAAATAACCCCCCTTCGCGTAAGAATTCGTAATTCCGGGGTCGAACCCTCGAAAAGTTTATCGATCCCTGTCAGTGCGCGGCGAAACCGGGGGGAGAGAATAGAAATCGAGCGACCCCATCGCGTCGCGGCCAACCCCCCATAGATACTCGCCCCTTTTGTTTTCAAACGAATCGCCCCTTCACCGAGAGTTCTTCGGGAAACTTCGCTATCTACATGCACTTCGAGATATTGTGTAATTTTTTTTTTCATCTAGAAGATCGCACGGAATGGAAGAAACGCGTCGATTGTTTTCAATCGGTGACTAACTTTTTTAAATTCACTGCTGTTTCCATTTGAACGTCTATTTTATTTTTTTTATCAAGTGTTTTATATTTTGTCTTATCTGCCGAGTGAACTTTTATGAAGAAATAAAAAAATTGAAATATTCTTCATCTAGAAGATCGCACGGAATGGAAGAAACGCGTCGATTGTTTTCAATCGGTGGCTAACTTTTTTAAATTCACTGCTGTTTCCATTCGAACGTCTATTTTATTCTTTTTATAAAGTGTTTTATATTTTGTCTTATCTGCCGAATGAACTTTTATGAAGAAATAAAAAAATTGAAATACTCTTCAAATATGTATTAAAAATTATGCAAAATGATTAAATTCGTTTACTCGGTCGCATCGTACGCAACCGAGAGAACTATCAATAGGTCAGGCGTGGTGAACAAGATTTTAGCGTGGTGGTAGTTGTATCGCGTGCCCGTTTCACGGTCAACGTGCGTGCGGCCCCTGCCAGTCTGGGCGTCGGGCGTCGGGACGCCCGGCGCCACGTCTGCACGCCCCTGCACCCTCGACGCCCCCGCGTAGCCTCGTAAATTCAGAAGCGGACCGTTTCGCTCGCCTTATCGGTGTCCGGGGATCGTCAGCGATATAATTTCGCAGGTTTTTTTTCCTCTCGTCAACCCGTGCGTTCGATCGTTCCCCTCTTCCCCGGATAGTCACCGCGAGGATGTTCTTGCAACTTTCTACGAGGTCTTTCAACTCATGTCTGCTGCTTCCTTTTAACTTCCAGTTATTAATAAACAATTCGAATTAACGATTGAATTTTAATTCTCAATTAGTCAAATTTTAATTATAGACTCAGTGCTTCATTAGAATAATAATCTTTTATTTTTGATTAAATTTTAATTCTTAATTGAAGAATACTCCAAGTGATTAATTAAAAAATTTGCAAATGTAGCTCTTGTGAATAAGATTTTATTCGAAAGCACGGTATATCTTCTTGCACAGATGATTATGTTCGTTCTCTCTTAGGCAAGAAGTTTTTGTGGACACCGTATAGATCGGACAGCAGGAAAGCTACTTATTCCCCGCCGGGCCGGAGCCTCGACGGCAATCATGCGACATTAACACTTTAACCTACTCGTTCTCAAAGCTCTTACCATCTCAGTCGTTCATCGGGAGTCTGCTCTTCCAGATAGGCATCCAACATCGGTGCACTTAAATGCCCGGCTCGGCCGTTCCATAATTGTTAACAGAACTGAAAGAGAACTGCGAGAAGCATTTACATTTTTATTAGCATGTCCTTATTCAAGGAATAATTTTACGAAACTTTACGAAAAGACGTTTGGCCTCCAAAAGAAAAGATGAATCGCCGACTAAAAGAAGTTGGACGGCTCTGATTTATAGTATTTTGTGGGACACGGTATACAAGGAAAGTTGCCACGGCGCGCGACAGAACCGCAACGTCGTCGCATAGCTACCATGGAAACCGAAAACCGGACTGATGAACCTTCCCGAAGGGTACTTAACCCTCATCAGCGTTACTGCCGCGTTCGTGTGTGGTCACCTGGTTTAAAAGTTGCGCAGATGCGACCTCAATCCAAGACTGGAAATGCAAGAAACCGTGTTCATTTGCCAATAAATTAATCGTCCTTTCACGATGCACCTTAATGCATCCTTCTGGAGAATCGTTTAATTTTTCTAAATACTGTTCCGTTTAACAATTCTAAAAATTTGTACACTAACTCTTACGCTACAATTTACTTTTATTGCACATTGCCTACAATACTAAAGTTCGCGAATTTATTTGTGTACAAATTTTTAGAATTATTAAACGAAACAAAAATAAATTCGCGAACTTTAGTATCGTAGGCAACGTGCAATAAAAGTAAATTGTAGCGTAAGAGTTCATGGGCAGAAAGTTGGGATCTTGTCAGGGTTGTTGATAAATGAACATCGATTAACTTGGTACAGTTAGACGACGGTAAAATCTACCGAGTCATTATATTGTCGTTATAGTATATAGTATATCTCATTTACAGACGAGTAGTTGGATTTAGGTACGATGGATCTGTGGATAAAGTAATGGTTATTATACATTTGTAAACGTAATGGAATTTCTAACGCACCCAGAGATGGCTCGAGATATACACGAATTATAAGATTTCTGTCGAAAGCTTAAGAAATGTGATGAAACACGGAGGAAGTAATTTGTAGCCATTTATTTTTAATCCTTATCTCGACTGATATAGCAGGGGAACAAACTACCTTAAAATAAGTACTGAATGGAGTATCACTTGGTCGGCGCACTTAATTAGTGAAGAGACAACGGCGATCCACAAGCATTCACACTACTACGCCGTCGACGCGTGTGTGCGCGACGGTGCAATTAACATAGTGCTGGGGAGCAGACTACCCTGACAAAGGATAATCGCTTTTGCCTCATTCCGGCGGCGGCCTTACAGCTTCTGAATGTTATTAAACGTAATTTAATATCTGGCCGTGCCCAACGCGGATCCCTAGCGGAATTTACAACGGGGCTAGACGATATCCCATTAAATTCTACAACCCGTGTGGCTGACACGACGACGACGCGACGCGACGCGCCGTTGGTTTCCATGGCGAAGACTATTCCTACCGCTCGTCGCGCGCTACGTGGGCGGCATCCGTTTCACTTTCTTCAAACGAGGAAGAACCTTACGCGTTGCGTAACGTCAATCACCTCTTACATACCGTGTGCCAGATTTCAAGCTATTCTTTTCCCATTTCTTACAAAATTTATGTCGCGACTCGCCAGCGAAATGAGTAATAAATTGGAAAAGTTTGTTCGAGCTTCGACAATAAAATTTGATGCACTGAAAGAAAAACTGGGGTCTGTTTCTTTTCCTCTCAATCCCATCTTACACACAGTGCACCAGATTTTAACTATTTTTTTTTACAAAATTTATACACGTGTTCGTGATTCGAGTAAATTGGAATTTATTCAAGCCCCGAGATTAGAGAAGACAGAACGGCGTCTGTTTCTCTTCCTTCGGATTGCAATAAGTTTCATTGACTGTCAGGGTAAATAATTGATCAGGATAAGGCCGAGCAATTAACGAGGCCATCGGTCGATCCGTCGAAACGAATGGAGGACAATCACGCGACGCGCAACGATGAGATTTCTTAGCGACGATAAATTTCCCTTTTTCTCCCCCTCCGTATACTTTACTTACTCCGGTCCGGGCATCAGTTTCTCTTCCACGAGCATCGTTCGGGGCATGTAAGTGCGGCTAAGTTTATTAGAGCAATTTCCAACACCGAGAACGACCGATGGGTTCGACGACGACAATAAAGGGAGAGAAATGCAGCGAGAAAGTTGCTCGCTATCCGGAGGGTTTCCATGACGACCCATTATCCGAGACCCCATAATTGCCGCGCTCCTCGTTGCGGCCGCGATAATAATTATTGCCTTTCGCTTTCTTTCTACACGAAGATATTATTATTGGCAAACTTTTTGTCACAACAACTACTTAGATGGCTAATGTCTTCTTTGCCAATTTGATAAATTAATACAACACAGGAACGAGTAATGCAATTGTCTTAATTTTTATTCAGCTAAGCATAATTTCGTTTCACTATTCGCCTATTTACACTAAGGAAGTATATTATTATTGGTAAACTTTTTGTCACAACAACTATTTAGATTGGCTAATGTCTTCTTTGTCAATTTGATAAATTAATACAACACAGGAACGAGTAATGCAAATGTCTTAATTTTTATTCAGCTAAGCATAATTTCGTTTCACTATTCGCCTATTTACACTAAGGAAGTGTCTAATAATTTCTAATGATTTTCAACCTGCAAACAAAATCGATTTAGAGTCTGTATTTTCAATTTCTGTTCGCGGAACTCCTCTTTGGACCAGATGAGGGATAGGCGTAACGAAATGTACGCGTGTACAGTGTTTTGGCATCTACGACCGCGATATTCACACGGGATAACCATAAAACCTATGAAGATACGACGGACCCAACAAAAATAGGACAAAAAGGGGAGAGGGAGGAAGGAAGAGTATTCTTATGAATTCTCTCACCGAAGAGAACGATGGAGCCCGCAGGAACGCAACGGGCTCGATCTTTTGTAAATTATTTTCTGCGGGCTGTTGCATGTGGAAGATGAAGAGGGTGATGCAGGAGGTGGCCAGTTAAAAAGAAGACGAAAATCGGAGTACAAACAGAATCGGATGAGAACTGGCCGGAGAGAGTCGAGGGCGATGAGGAGGAGCATGGAATACGAGTGTAGTGTTTAGCCTTGACATTCGCCTCCCACATCCTGCCACAGTCGATCAGCGGTTCTCATTTCAAAAACGCTACCGCACACCGAATCTATTGTACGATTTTTATTCCAAAACTTTCGTTCACAAAATAAACACGAAGAACGTGAACGACTTATTTTTATACTCGATCACTAATTTCTTCATTAATAAATCAGGAGATATTAAAACCAGTAAATATTGATAAGTGATTCAAGAATTATCGTTTCTGCAAGTATAAAATTTATGCGGTGTGTCTGTTAGAATTGAATCGAGAACGTGATATACAAATTTCGTGGAAGAACGGTACTCTTGAATGCGAACGTGGCTGGTCCTTAAAGGAAAACGTGCCAAGGACAGTGACGCTGAAACGGTTCTCTCCGATGCCGGTCGGGATCGCTCGTTTTATTAATTTACATGCCGACTCCGGCGGAGGCGCCGTCGCGGCAACCGGATGGAGAGCCAGAGAGAGAGGAAAATCAACTCAACGAGGTAACGCGTTTTAACTTATTGTTAGTGTTGAAGTTCGGTAATAGTCCAGTTAATTAATATGGATCATTGAGTTCTAGACCTAATTCGAGTGCGAACTTCGGAAGACTTTCCGGAATGACAGAGAGGGTCAATACGTGCGTATTGCTATCGCAGTCTTATCATTATGTATAGTGCGTGCCATGGAATTTATCCGTGCGTAAGAATATTCATGGTGCAATGCGCAATGGTCTATACGCTATACAAGCAAATTTACTACAGTACGGTACTTATATTAGTGAGAGAGGGATAGTAGGAGGAAGAAGGACCGCACACCATTCCCCCTCACTCAGGCCTTTTACCCGCCACTACCACTTCTTACAAAGATTAGGTATAGAACTCAATGAGATAAACAGATTCCAAACTAGAGATTGATCATTCGGTCGAGGGTCATAAAATAAAAATTCCAAGATTCATATGACTATCAACAAGTGAGATTTCCTTATCTCAACATTTATTAGGACATACATTAATTTGCTGAAAGATCAACATACTATTTGAGATACAGAGATTCAAGCTAAATTGTAATACTTTGCTTGGTACCGTTTCCAAGATCGGACTTAGAAGCGCTACCAACCCAGATTTCACTGCGTGGAGGTGACTACATTTGAGATCCGAGCAGTGGACACTAACCCCTTCTTTTCTAAATTACTGCTCGATTATACGGAGCGAATATTAGAGACTTTATTTTATATTATTTTATTTTATATTTTATTATTTTATTATATTTTACTTTATTTTCTTTTATACTTTTACAAGCAAGACTCTGACTATTAACTCTAATTTAAAACTAAGTACGAAATGTAAGATTCTACTTGCAACCCTGCACAAGGATGATTTATTATATTTTACTTTATTTTCTTTTATACTTTTACAAGCAAGACTCTGACTATAAACTCTAATTTAAAACTAAGTACGAAATGTAAGATTCTACTTGCAACCCTGCACAAGGATGACCATGCCTTTCAGTAGGAATGCTCTGCCAATTCGTTTCATCGCACATATGTGAGATCCTGGATACGAGTGTACCCGAGGATTGGTATTTCCGCGCAGCGCATGGGAATGGATTAGGAACACCCCCACGACTGGCAAGCTATCCAAGTACAGGACCCGAACTCTTTTCTCCTCTCTTACAATTAGCCAAGCATAATCTGATGAAAGATAATACATATAAGTTCTAGAAATATCTAACGGTACTTTCGTCTTAGACTCGTTACATTATTACATGTTTTCAAGATATTTATTGTGAATTATGTTCTATTACAATAAAACCCAACGTTTAGTTTAGTTGAACGTCGCGTCGTAAATGAAACTGGCAACTCTTTTACTACCTCGCTTTTGCGTTCTTCCGACTTGGACGGCGAGTGGCGTATAATTAATATAAATTGGCAGTCACGGTTGTATCGGCGATTCGTTTTCACGGTCTTTGCACGTTCCAGCACGCGCATTATGCATTAGGCCTATTGCGCAATACGATGTCGTCGCTTGCTTTCACGTTACCTGCCGAGCCATAAGCTTGTTTACCCGTTCCAGCAATTCTCTTTTCCCTTCCTTCTCAGCTTTGCATATTTCCTTCTCTGTATTTTTTCTAGTGTTTATTGTCNAGTATGTTTGTTTTTTATTTTAGCGGAGATAATGACTCCAGTCCGACCCTGTCAGCCGTCACCGTGCGGAGCTAATGCTATTTGCCGAGAACAGAATGGCCTCAGCTCTTGCACTTGCTTACTGGAGTACATCGGCAATCCTTACGAAGGATGCCGACCAGAGTGCACTCGTTCGACAGACTGTCCTTCTCATCTGGCTTGTATTAGATCGAAATGCCAGAATCCTTGTCCCGGTTCCTGCGGCGCGAACACCAACTGCCAAGTGGTGAACAATCTACCTGTGTGCACTTGCATACCTCAATATACCGGTGATCCCTACGTAAACTGCGTATACAAAGTTCCTACACGTGAGTAATTCGAATTACGTTAGAATAAAATTGATTGCGAAAGGAAATTAATGAGAGTATGTTGTAGTTGAAGAAGAGGAAAGGGAAGTGTGCCAACCATCCCCTTGCGGCCCGAACAGCCAATGCCAAAACGTGAATGGTCAAGCAGTGTGTTCTTGTTTACCGCAATACGTAGGAACTCCTCCAAACTGCAGGCCTGAATGCGTAGTGAACTCGGAATGCAATTCGAACTTAGCTTGCGTCAACCAGAAGTGTAGAGATCCTTGCCCAGGCACCTGTGGCCGCAACGCTCGATGCAAGGTCGTCCATCACAGTCCCATTTGCAGCTGCGGCCAGGATTTAACAGGAGACCCATTCGTTTACTGTTTCTCTTTACCAGGTAAGTTAAACGAAACATTTTATCTCCGAGAACAGGTTTTAAATGTTTTATTTCGTAGCACCGAAACCGGAAGATCAGTACCCGAAAGATCCGTGCGTTCCGTCTCCCTGTGGACCGAACGCGATGTGCAAAGCGATTGGAGACACCCCAGTCTGCACGTGCATAAATAATTACATCGGAGTGCCACCCAATTGTCGACCGGAGTGTTCCATAAATTCAGACTGCACAGCGGACAGAGCTTGCATTCGAGAGAAATGTAGAGATCCTTGCCCAGGGTCCTGCGGCTTGAACGCCCGTTGCACGATCGTCAACCACACCCCAGCTTGCACCTGTCCGGAAGGATACACCGGTGATCCTTTCACCAATTGCTCGCCAAATCCTCCACCATCCAGTAAGAGAATTTCGCTCCGCGTGCGTGCGCGAGCCTCGCGTCGCACCGCTGAGGATACTGCATGGCTCTCTTGGAAATCGAATCACGGATTCCGCGGCTTGCAAAATATGTACTCGGCCGCGTCGCCGCCACGGTACATGACAGATTAACGATTAAAACGATAATAGCAAACGGGTATTCNGAAAATTGTCGTAAAGATTTCCTTGAAATTTTGAGGATAGATTTTTACCATGCAGGTACTATCTTCCTGGTAGGTTTATTTCTCTCGTTTTCTTGTTATTTTATCTATTTA
>SMSR01008171.1:0-67507 GCA_019453355.1 Ceratina japonica
ACCTTCCATATAGTCAATATAGTGTTATGCAACGTTCTGTACAGACCGAATCAAAAGTCGGCCTTCAATCTCTTTCCTTATTTTTACTCAGATCATTTGAGGATTGATTAATTGGGATTTTCAATTTTATATACCGAGTGGATTAAAAAACGAGAAATTCTATATTGTGAAATATTTTTCACAAATGATCCTCACAATTTAATCAAAATAAAAAAAGAAATATCATAAGAGCATAATATATGATGGCAAACTACTACTTCTATGAACAGTAAAATGTGAAAAATTGTAGAAATATTGCGACTACACTTTTGACTTTTCTCCTCTGCTCGCGAAGCGAATAAATATCGGGATCACGGGAGCTCGCCTACGAGGTTTCGCCTTTCTCTCCTTAGTGGCATCGATAATTGGCGTTTGGTTACATCGGCGAAACGACAGTACCGCGCATTTTTATCAGAATTTATGTCTATGCGTATCACCGCGTTTCTAACTGGTATCAATATTTATAGCGTGCCATTAATTCCGAGGTGGGATCAGCTTCGATTCACGGGGATCCCCCTCGTATCCAGTGAACGTGGCTAGTCTACTCCAATTTCTGATTCAACCAATCAAATATTTTCTATTTCACTTTTATGCAGTGATCAAATCGTTTATTAGTCGAACGAGAATGAAACCTTTCTTTAGCAAGGCTTGCTCGGAAGGTCAGTTTTGATATTAGAGATTAATAAAATATTTTCAATGAATAAAATATTTTCTCTTTCACTTTTACGCAGTGATCAAATCGTTTATTAGTCGAACAAGAATGAAACCTTTCTTTATCAAGGCTTGGTCGGAAGGTCAGTTTTGATATTAGAGATTAATAAAATATTTTCAATGAATAAAATATTTTCTCTTTCACTTTTACGCAGTGATCAAATCGTTTATTAGTCGAACGAGAATGAAACCTTTCTTTAGCAAGGCTTGCTCGGAAGGTCGGTTTTGATATTAGAGATTAATAAAGGCGTTGCCTGTGTTTGAGTATCGAGTCGTCGACTTGATCCTATTAGTAAAATCTTATTCCGGGGATTAGCTTATGGTATTATATGCACAATGGCGTAGGATTTTCCTACCTCCCCTCGGAGCGAACCACCGCGTCTCCAACACTAAAATTTGCATTTGATTTCCCTCGTTTCACAGCTTAATAATTTTTACTTCTCAATATCCAACTTTCTCCAGCGACCGTTCAAATCTCGTCCATAAGTAAACAGTTTGTAAAAGAAGTTGCCGTCTCCTTTGTAGCCAGGCATAAAGTATCAGTTGGCTGCTACTGTTCTGAAATAAAATCTAAAACTTTCGCGATCGCATTTGTATACATCGTTCCTTTTTTTGTAAATGACTACCGAAAACTCCAGACAGACAGGCTGGTAATTCGATATCGTGTGTACAAACGGTAGATGATATCTCAGAAGATACAGTTCTGCTTTTCTTCATATTACGAATACAATGGATCCTTGTTCGTAATCCGAGCATTTCCTTAGGCGCAACTTCTAACAAAACGTACTACCAAAATGGATTCGGTGACCTCCGTTTCCTATGTAACACACACACCATTGAAAGACTTACGGATTTAAATAAAGTCTCCCTAATTTCTGACCGGCGAATGAGAAGCGCATCTTTTTGAGATCGAAACAAATTTGATTACCAGATTCTCGTTGCGATCTGAAATAAATTGGGCGGACGAGTACGTTCGGGATAGAGGCATCTATTATAAAGTCACACCTGGAAATTAGGCGGGCGCGTTGCTCGCACCGATTCCGGGGCCATTCATTAGGGAGGTGTCGGGAAGATAGATTCGAAAAGTCGGAATAGAGGGCACGTCGCCGAGAGAATACGCTTCCAAGGGCGTGAATACGGAGATGATTGGATAAAGAGGATGCCTCCGGTGCCGTTTTTGTACGAACCTTAGCTTCTGAAGTTACCAAGCGGACAAGCCGCCACAATTGGCCCACTCTGCGAACGCGTCCGCAGTCCGGTACACGAGCGTCCCTGCTGCGGATTTTACGAAAAGGAAACATCGGCCCCGTGGTCGCGCGTCTTTCTTTTTTACACGCATAGAAACGGCCGTCCCGGTTTCCGCTTTCAATGGGGAACGAGTGGCGACAAGAATGAATGACGATCAAAGGATGAAGTCGTTAAATTCGTAGCTGAACACGAAATTCTTTTGCGATACGAAGTCAGTTCTTTATGGCCCAATATACTATTTTCACGCTCGTCAAAAACCATTTTACAATTCTAATTGTAGTCGGCGTACACGTTGAATTTATTTCTATAATTCATCTAAGACTTAGCTTGATATTTGCACAAGAATGTATGTCGAGCGTTTGGAAAACAGAAACTATTACACAGCATATTGGCGATGAATGCTTTAGCAAGGATCCTCATCGATGAGACGTTAACCGTTCCGTGTAGTTTCGTGTAAGCACGCTGTTTGATCAAATAAACCGGCGTCTATGGTTTATTTACACTTCGTTGCCTTAAAGCACCGTAGTCCGTAAAATGACAGTCCGCGATTGTTACTCATGTCAGATTTCGTAGAACTACTCTAATTCGACGTAAATCTTATTTAACGAGATTAGAACTAAAACAATTTAATTCCTTACTTTATCTGAGGATCATTTCCAATCAAAATGGGTGAAATAGTGTCGTCTAAAATACAGATAATTAATTAGAGGACTTATTGAAGAGCGACGACGATCGTTTATTAAACGTTCACCTCTCGTTAATCAAAGATGGTCGTCAACGACCGATGCGAGATCTCGTTCTCCGCCGATTATAATTGAACGGCGACGACGAGGAGTTGGCTATTTTTAAACGCTCGTTACGCCTGGGAGCCGAGATGCCGCAGGATCGAGTTACACGACAGGTTACAAGAAATTCGGAGGACACCCGATGACGTTCCACGAGCCAACGATAAAAAGATGCAAGCAGCGAGCGTGTTATTGCATCGTGAAACGGAGTACGCGGCTCACCCGCGGCGGGAATCTCGGTGCTGAGTAAACACCGAGTGGACGTCTAGTTAGTTTACACTTTGTTTTCGGAGATGTTAGCAAAACATCGCCGATCTCTTTGAAGTACCGCGGACCCACCAGTATAAACCGCGTCCCGCACGCTCCGTCTCTCTCTCTCTCTCTCTCTCTCTCTCTCTCTCTCTATATCTCGCCGAGAACAGTTTTTCTTTTTGGCATTTACATATACATACTTATGTACGAGCCGTTGCTCTTTCGATTTTGCTCGTGTGGGCGCGAGATTCGGCAGACAAATAAGCTTCTGTTTTTAACATTCCCGGTTAATTGGCAGACCGGTATTCGGAGTAATACAAGTCGAATTAGAAATGGTCATCTACTAATTAAATTAATTGTGCAAATTAAGACGCATAACTATTTAACGAGGAGAGCCATGTATCTATCTAATAAAACAGATTAATTACGCGATTACGAGGTGATTTATCATAGTTAATCGACGTCATACGTTTTGACAGCTGAACGTGAACACGATCATAAATTCCGATGCTTTTATGCGAGTAATCTGTTAGCCGGGAGATTTACGACGAAAACATCGCACGCGATCCGTGTAATGATTCAAAGTTGAACGAAAATACTTGGAAGTTTGGAGAGAGAAAAAAAGGAGAGGCAGCTCCCGATGCTCCCCCGGAAGAGGAGGGCTGGTGCTTGTCAGTTAGTAGACCGATCAGAGAGTGGCGAGAGTAGCTTCTAGGAAACGTCGCGCCGGCCGCACCGCTATTGGATCGGATGGATTCTTGACGAGAAAAAAGGAAATGATCGAGCGGCCCGTACAACCGCCGACCGCCGACGATAAACAAACTACATCCGAGGGGGCAGCCACTCCGGATCTTTGAAGATCCGCCGTTGATTAATTCCAGTAGGCAACCGGAGTCTAAAGAGCAAGTCGTCGATTCCCGCTTCGAAACACAATTAGAACACGAGTCGATTCCAGGGATATCCACGTTTGCTCGCTCTACTTTCAAATAGTTCATTAGAAAAAGAAACACCCGGGAAAAATTTAAATTCAATGTGATATTCAGGTTGGTCGAAGATAAACGAATTGTAACATCTTTTCTGATTTCCTTTTATCCAATCTCGAGCATTGTTATTTTAACCATACGAGGAAACGGATTCAGAGCACGTGTCAAGTGTCTACTTTCAAATAGTTAATTAGAAAAAGAAACACCCGGGAAAAATTAAAATTCAATGTGATATCCAGGTTGGTCGAAGATAAACGAATTGTAACATCTTTTCTGATTTCCTTTTTTCTAATCTCGAGCATTGTTATTTTAACCATACGAGGAAACGGATTTAGAGCACGTGTCAAGTGTCTACTTTCAAATAGTTAATTAGAAAAAGAAACCCGGACAAAATTAAAATTCGATGTGATATCCAAGTTGGTCGAAGATAAACGAATTATAACATCATTTCTTATTTCCTTTTTTCCAATCTCGAGCATTGTTATTATAACTATACGCGGAAACGGATTCAGAGCACGTGTCAAGTGCTATGATCGAGCTGTCGGCAGGAAAAGGCGTTCCTGCCTCAGCTAGACTTCCATTCTGCGCGATCCCGCTGCGCCAGGAAGCCGAAAGGAACCAGGAACCCTCGTAAATCCAGCGAGGAAGTGGACAAATCTCGTGGAACTCGTGTTATGCACAATTTCAGGGCGCATGAACGTCTCGGAAGGATCCCACAATGACCATTCTAACCGAACGTGCTCCGGTTGTGTCCTGTTCAAAACGGACAAGGTCGACTTCCCGAATTTTTTCTAGCACTAACAATGAGGAAGGCTGGTATTAGAATTTTTAGCCGAGAAACAAGAATAAGAAAGATTCTGATTTTCAATGAACCCCTGGTTTTCAAGTCGTGCAAAGAAGCTCTCGTTCACGCTTTCATACAATTAATCCGTTGAGAAAAATGAGACGAATAAGAATCGTGTTCAACGAGAAATAGGTCAGTGGTTTGTGGTGGAACAACCCAGAAGGGATTCACCGAATAAGAAATAATATTTCAGAAAGATTCTTCCCACGGAAGAAAGACTCCTCGATTCAAAGCCAATCATATGGTATTCACGCTAAACTCGCATGCAAATCACGCCTAGAAAGCCCTCTTTTTTTCTCTCGTGATGTCCTTTCTCCGGATCGTCTGATAATCCATCATTTTATATAGCAAGAAGTCCTATCCCTTAAAATTACAACATGTAATTTACTTTTCGTATTTTTATTTTAATATACACACTGTTTTTTCAAATTTTGTCATGATTATCAATTTTAAATACATAAATAAATCCTCGATCAAAGCAAAGGAGGGAATGTAAAATAGTTGTTTCGATGTTGAAAATTGCTGGAAAAGAAGCTGTCGGTGAATGAGACGTGAAAGAAGTATTTAACTTGAAATAATAGGACAGGATCCAGCTTATCGTTGAAAGTAAGCTGAACCGGAACCAATATATAACGAGCGCTTCTCAAATGTGCTTCACGTTTCGTCGGTAGCCCGACAAATCTCTCAGATCTACGACCGGGTTGTATCTGGGACGACATTTTCCACCTTGCAACGAAAAACGAAACGCCCGCTTCGACAGAACTTTTTACAAATAGCCTTCCCGGCAGACGATTGTACATCAAGGTTAATCCCTCCAAGAGCGACGAGAGTACGATTTACCCTATCTAACGTTTCCCTAACTCTTTCGACTAATTCCCATTGTAACTATTATTAGAATCTTCTACTCGAAGTGCAATTACTTTCCGAGAATACTCCAAGTTATTCTTAATGATTCTGAACTGACAGATCATCCATCAATTATCCAGAGATTATTATTATCGTATAAATTATACACGATCGATCAATTATCGATTATTGAAATCGAAAATAATATTCACTTCTAAAAATACTATGTTTACCTTATAATAAGAAATTGACTGGCTCTGGTTTACATGTTACGATATAAATCTACCGATCCATGCCAGACTTACTAATTAGTTTATACAAGTCAGTTTCAACGACGGGAAACGCGCCATGCGAATGCGTGAATTTACTCATTCGCGTATTTCTTTCCTTTAATGACCAGGTGAGACCGATCTGGTCGAGTTAACGCGTTCATGAACTCGTCAGCCTTCAACCATCTGTATAAACCATAATTATAATACGTATGTTGAGAACGTCGTAAAAAAAGGTTTCTGAAAAATCTTTCAACCTTTTATCGGTCAATTATTGGAATTCTATTTAGAGAATTCGTAACAAGTGTTGAGCATCGGGGAAATACATAATAGAAGCTCCACGCTTTTGCTCTGAATGCGAGAGGAGCGAAAGGTATTCCACTGAGACGAGGATTTTGAGAAATCTCGAGGCAACAGCGATTGAACGGTCAGCGTTGGTGTCGCGTGCTCGCATTTCTGGCGAAGACCACGCGGCGGGCTTACACCCTCGCCGCATAATGCGAGCACATCGTCCTCGTTAGGGGGATCTGTAGCTGCGTATTGTAGCCGCTAACAAGCGCTAAATAGACTGCTGGCTGAAATCGTGTGGACACTCCGCACACAGATGGGTACATGCGAATCGCAGACGGGCGGACAACGATTTTAATAGAAAACTCTTTACGAGCGTTGAATCCACGAAATTTAAGAAATATCGAAATTGTATTATCGAGTGAATTCGCGACTTGTAAAGTTTATACAAAACGTTCTAAAAATGTAATTTATATCTGTTGTCTTTTATGATACTTAATTAGATATAATTTTTGTAATGGCTACAAACAGAGGATTCGTTAATAATTTTCCGGTAGCTACGTTTATAACGTTTATTATCGATCGTTCAATGAGCAGCAAAATGCACAAATTGGCGAAAAGGCGGCGAGGTATAGCGATACTCGTGAAAAAGGTGGAAGCGGGGCCGCACTGGTAGGATTCCGGAAAGTCACGTACGATCGACAACGAAAATGATATTCTCGGTGTAGAAGAACGGACCCGGTCGCCCGTTCAAAGGCTCGTTAGCGATGGGTTTCCCCGATGGGGGTTGTTGTCGGACAGGGCAGGTGAAAAAGTTGAGCGCGCGGCCGGTGTAAAAGTCCGTTTTGTTACAGATCGCTCAAAGCCTTGGACAGATTTGCGTTGCCGACATTATAATGGGCGATGGGCGCGCGCGCGCCCATTTCCACCGATCTGGATCTCACCATGGATCCTTTGCTCTCTTCTTAGACCGGAGCGTGCCCGCCACCTTAGAATGTAGAACGCAATAGGATCACCAGGGATGTTTTTAACACCGCTTCTGTGTAAAATGACGACTTAATAAACGGCACCAGGTGATGCGCTTTTCCGGGTCCACCTATATTCTGCTTCCTCTCACAATTGCTACGAATTCGAGTGCTTACTTTAAATAGTTCACTATGCACAATTCCGGGTGAAGAAAATTAAATAAGGCTTTTTATTCGATTTATTAAAATCTAATACGATATTCTTCCCCTAAATATAATGAATAAATATCTTCGATCTCTTCTCTTCTGTGCGTAATATTTTAAAAGACAGACTGCCATATCAGAGGAATTAGATTTTACCCTCGTAACAAGTTCACTGTTGTAGATATTGATCGTCGGATCAGAAAGAATTGCCGTGGCAAGGTGTGAAATTAAATTTCGCGAGATGTGAAAATAGAAATTTGTACGGGCGGGGAGGGAGAGAGGAAGTCGGGTATTTAGCCGGATTCACGTGGCGAGGCATCTGTCGGACAACTTAACAGCCACCCTCCTTTGTCAACCCCGATTCCATCCCCTTTTTATACTACTGTAGCTCTGCTGGATGATACACGGCCGAGACGCCCCGCGGCTTTTTCTTTCGTTTTTTCTCTTTTTATATTTCTCCTTTTGCCGACAAATAAGGGCCACTGCATAAGCATATTACGCCGGTAACGAGCGAAGCACACACGACGCAATTAGAGGCCGGGCCGAGTTGTATCATTTCATCCACAGCTCTGGCCTACCTATACGTGTGTGCGCCCGTAATCCTCGTCCTTTATTCATCATTTTCAATTCAATTTATTCATTTTTATACGTTAATGGAATAAAATATTGAATGGCCGGACTCGTAAGAACTTTTATGCATTCCTTTAAAATTAGAAAAGTGGATTTTCGTGACGCACCGTTCGTTTCGGAGGATTCCGCGAACACGGCCGTCGTTTTTGAATCTCGGATCAAATTTTACGATCGATTTCCTGCTACGGTGGAAACAACTGGACCGGAGCTGATTTATTGGAGCTACGGGCCTGCTTAAAATAGCTCGTAAATGACCAAGAAACTCATAGAAAACAAGTCGTAAACGGTGGAAGATTAATAGATTGTGCTCTGCTACTTTCACTCTCACGAACCAAACGTGTCGTTTTCTTTCCTACGTTACGTTAAAAAGCTCAGTCGACTTTGACAAGAACTTTTCACTCTTTAAAATCAGTGGCTCAGTTAAAACGTTCACCTGATACATAGCTATTTTAGTAAACATAAAATCTACATTTAGGCACAAAGTAATTTAACATCCGCTGAAAAGGAGACCTCCTTCGAAGGACTGCCATGAAAATTATTTTAATGCCTGTTTCACGCTCTCTTTGTGTTAAATGTCGTTCGAAGTGAGCTATAAAAATCGTGTTAAAATGGTAACCCTTGTTAAATGAAGGTCAAGCGTAAAGTCGTAAAAATTGTCTGAGAAAATCTCGTCCCCTTTCGACGTACCTAAGTTACGACTTAGACGTCGACGTTGATTGATTTTTATTTTATTATACAACTCTTACCTACCTAATTGTTTTAGTTCTAACAAATTGATTTTTTGTATAATAGATATACAAATAAGACAAAAGGGTTGAATTAAAGCGAACCCCCGATTACAGNATTGATTTTTTGTATAATAGATATACAAATAAGACAGAAGGGTTGAATTAAAGCGAACCCCCGATTACAGTCTACAGTTTCTCTTCTAATGCCGCATTTTTCCAGAACAATTAACGGGATTATCGTCATCGTTTGCGCCCGGGAGCTGATAAGGGGAGCCGCGCAACCCGGGGTGGGATTGTTTTTAATACAAAAATAAGAGGGTATACACTGTCGGACGTTAACGACTAGGACGAACACGCACCATTAGCTCGCATCCTCTACCCGTGGCACTTGGTTCGTCTACCTATTTTAACTGACGTAAGGCCGCGTGTCTCTCGCCCATCTTTTTACTGTTTTAACCACGGGGGACCGGGACGCTCCCGCGCCGGACACGTGCCGCTTTTTACAAATTAATACCGTTGAAACATTCCTGACCGATTCGTAACAATGACAGTTTCATTAAATCACAGTTCAGAGAAGCCGGCTCCGTAGTCGCTTCAAATTTCGAACAAGCGGAGCGTCGATTGTTAGCAGAGATAATATACTGTGTACGCGCGCGTCGACGACGAACCCTTTACCTCATGCTTTCGTCTACGAACGACTAAAATACGCAACATAGAATACATTTCCTACTCATAAAAGCAAATTCTCTTATATCTCCCTTAAATCTGAGCAAGATAAAATAAAAATATATTTCCAGAATTGTCCACCTGAAATTTATATATAATAATTCCTACTCGCAAAAGCAAATTCTCTTACATTTCCCTTAAACCTGAGCAAAATAAAATAAAAATATATTTCCAGAATTGTCCGCCTGGAATTTATATAATAATTTTTAAGTATACTTAGTGGAGTAAAGACAAAAAGGATGGGAAATAACGATCGGCGGTGGACAAGGGTGAAAGTAAATTTCGTGCAACGGTAAAGCGTAGGTACACATCAAAATAGAGGGAAGGGGGAAGGGGGGGAAGTTCTCTTGACATTCACGTGTCCAACGTGGACGTCGGCGATGTCATTAAACTCCTCGTTACGGGGAGCCGAAGCTAAACCAACTCTCGCGCCCGTGCCGGGTGTATAGCTGTAGCTAAACTAACGGCGAGGGTACGCGACCCAACACGGACCCGGGTACCGAGGCTTTATAGCTAGACAGATTCACCCCGGTGATTGGTTACATTACCGATATGCGCGTCTCTCATCAGGCCGATGCTGTTACAGCAATCGCGGTGAAACTCCTCTGCTTTCTCCTATCCTCCACGAAAACAACGCCATAGAAACCGTCTACAAGGAACGCTATACTCCCGACGTTCCCTCTCTTATTTGTCCCTCTTTGAAATTTCAACGTTCTTTCCGTTTCTACATTGAAAACCTCCGCAGTAAGTAATCGGAACAATAATGATTAGAAATAACGAGCTCGACAAACTGATCCGCGAATAGAGGACAATAGGGGTTCGCAAATGGGTTAGAGTCGATGTCCTGTAGGAAATCTTGGGAATTGATCGGTCCGGATGTCACATTTTGTCCGTGCGTGTTCTCACCCTTGTTGTTGGGGTTTCGTGCCCCGTTTGCACCCGATACACACGCGTAACAGACGCACGTGCGTTGGACATACATATACGAGCTCCCTTTCCAGCACCCCGTACACTTTCCCCTAAATTCTCTCTTCGCCGCTGTACGGATCTCGACTCTAGTTCATAGAACCATTTGTCTCTGTGGTTTCCAATTCAAAGTTACAACTTCNGTATACGAGCTCCCTTTCCAGCACCCCGCACACTTTCCCCTAAATTCTCTCTTCGCCGCTGTACGGATCTCGACTCTGGTTCATAGAACCATTTGTCTCTGTGGTTTCCAATTCAAAGTTACAACTTCATCCGCGGTCCGATTACTATTTATCATCTTTTCCCGGTAATGCGTGGGCAGTGTTTAATTCAACGCTGGATGTGCAACGATCTATTGAAAATACGAATGCACAAATTTCTCAGTAGTTTCTCAGTAAATTTTTCTCAGTATTTATTTATTTTCAATAAAATTGTGCAGACGAAATATGTATTCGTTCGTCTCTGATCGATTTCTACTGTTGGTCATTTGACGGGTAGGACAGAAATTGTGTGCGCCGGGAGACGAGGGTTTGGGCTTTGGATTAAACGGTGCAACGAGTTACCGCATAGTTGCAACTAGAACAGTTGTAGCGTCGTACCATTTGGTCTTTAAACAAGCGAACAAAGTGGATCAACACGGTCGAATCGTGAAAACAGGAGAGTCCCTGACATCGTACGTACGTGTCTGTTAGGGGTGTCAAATTGTCCGGTGGAAGTCCAGTTTGTCCCTGTTTGTTTCCAGGAGAGCTTTATTTGCAGCATAGAAGGACCACGGGCGACGGGCTCGAGGGTGACGGTATGAGTAAGAGTAAGAGGACCGAAGCCCGTGCATGACGCACATGTACGCGCGACACACGCCGCCGTGGAAAAGTGGACGCCTCGCGTTATAACGACGTCCTGATGCCAGCTTCTTGTTTCAGGGTGGAGAAAAAAGGTTGGTAACGAGGCACGACAACCGTAGAAACAGCTGTTTCACAAAAGCTCCGATCGAGAAACTCCCCGCTCCGAGATTCCCTCTAACCAACTGAAATTCGTTTCTCGGTCATTGCTTTCTGACTACAAAAGAAATTATTCTGGACCGAAATTGGTATCGTTGAGATAATACGAATGAACAATAGTATCAGAACAATAGTATCATATAAATTTTTATCAAAAAAGGAATTCAGTGTTTAAAATTGTATCGTAATTATTTTTAATGTAATATACAATAATGTAANTTATTCTGGACCGAAATTGGTATCGTTGAGATAATACGAATGAACAATAGTATCAGAACAATAGTATCATATAAATTTTTATCAGAAAAGGAATTCACTGTTTATAATTGTATCGTAATTATTTTTAATGTAATATACAATAATGTAATATGTAATGTAATATAATATAATGTATGTAATATGTAATGTAATATAATATAATGTATGTAATATTTAATGTAATATATATAAGACACTAAAAATGAATAGAATTGATCTATTTTTTTCTGTAATCTCTGACGCGAACGTGGAAATTGAAAGGGATAAAATTGATGTCTGCGGGTGCGCCGAAATCTTGAAAACGAAGATCGACGATAAGTATCGTGAGTACGATTCATACGCGTTTTGGGGCACCACCAACCGAGCACGGCGCGATAGATATATTTATGAAGTGATAGTCACGTGGCGGACAGTGATACAATATCAGAACACGATTCGCCACGTGTCGCTCGACGTGAGTTCTGTAACAGCACTTTCGCTTTATTATAATACACCCCCTGTGTCCGCGTTCCCGTCGATCATAATCGCATTTGGCTTCTGCCTTTCACATAGAATCACGTCCGAACACAAATCATGTTAGAGGTACACGCTCCTTTCTGTAGGTATAGTAAAACGTAACACGTCCTCGTAGAGAACTCAGTCTGAATGTCGTACTATTATCCGTAGGTATAATTGTCTTCATTATTCTCCTGTCAAACGAAATAAATAGATTTCAAACGTAACGAGTTTGGGAGAGTTACGACCATTACAAGTAAAATATTTTGCGAGAAGTTAAACTACTCTCTAAACGGTAATTTAGAAGGGATTCTTGTCTAAACGGAGAAAGGTATACCAGGTATCGGTTACTACTGTTTACACGAAAATATGGAAAGGAACACAGTGAAAGAGGGAACCAGTGAAAGCGACTGAAAGGACCCATCTATACCTTCCAAAGTTGACCCATAAATCCATGTTTCATGATTTACTGACCTCACCAACTGCTGGACCTGAAACGTTTAACGTGGAGGATGTTCGGGTAACGTCAATGCCACTTTGGCCGCAGATTTTCAAAACATGGTGCAACGGCCGATTCTTACGCAATTACGTGCCACAATTTATGACGTGACGTGCCGAGCTATTCATGTCCTCCTCCCTGCGGGGGCTGTGTACTTCTAGACAATGCGAGTCACATATTTTACTACCCTTATTATTAGTTCCCCGACTGTAAAAAGGATTGGTTCGGGGATTCGGAAATGTGTTGTAAAGAATTGAAGGATATTGACTGAAGATTCATGAATATGTGACACGTCCTTTCGTCGTCCCCCATCTGAGAACAAAATATCTGTGCACCGCTCGCATGATCGAACAGGTCCTATCGTCCCACATGTGCTGTTATGGAGGAGCGTCAAACGCGTTTTTCACGAACATATCCCCCGGCCGTTTGTTTTGTCCGACGTCGATTAAGAAGATTCTGTTCCACATTCTAGTATTTCGACGGGGCCGTGGGCCGAAAGATCCCACGACCACCCGAAACGAACGGCACGGGGCCCGCATCTTGACATCCGCCGTGTACCTACGCTATTTAGCAATAATTTACTCGTCGTCGCTCGTCGTCACGGAATGCTATCGAAAAACTCCGAACGGCGTGGTCGTTGACACCGGGGATCAAGGCATTAGATCCCACGGGTATATTGTTGTCCAATGACACGTCCGTATTTACGCGTCGCATGCCAAAATTGCATGTCCCGCTCGGTGTAAATACGCCCGTATGAACCTCGAGTCCCGGGATAATATTGATAAGTGGTTTTCTCTTTTATCGTTACTACAATACAGTATTCGTGTTTACTCCATCTACATCCAGCTAGATTTCAAATCAAATAATCGAGAATTTCACGGTAGTAAGACGAAAGTTAGTTTAACTATTTATTTTTACGCAGGATTCTCTATGCTTTACTTTTTTTACAAGTACAATATTTTGTTGAATCTAAAAAAAGGGTAAACGTTTTTATGAAACTCACAGGATCGCGCAATAATAGAAGGATTAAAAGCTTAAGCGATGCGTTGGTGTCGGAGGATCAATTTTATTTGTTAAACCGAGTCATTCAATGCCACCAAAAAAATCTTTTCTCGCTTCAACCCGTAGAAGCTTCTTTTCACCTGTTTAGCGGCGGTGTAAAGAGTACATTTGTCTCGTTGCACAATTCCGACTGGCTTAAAAAATGTAGACGAACGAAATTTATCAGTCGCACCTTACGAACGCCGGAGACTATTCCCAGGGTTGCCACCAGGTCTTTTTATTCCCGAGGACGCGTAAGAAACTGGCGTCATTCAAGAAGGGGACGTTGACAAATAAGTTGTCCAACACCCGCTAAAACGGAACACCTGAAAAATCGAAGGATTAGAGGCACCCTCGAGAATTTGGAACGATTATCGCGCCCTTCAAAGCTAACTCTTTCTTCTATCGCTGCCTTCTTTCTTTACTTCGTTTTTAATATTATTGACAACGATTTTTACTCAGGATTGATATAAATAATAATGTTTTTATAAAACGTTGTGGTATGTACGTAATTAAAATAATACTGTGTTTCATACATATTCTTCTTTTAATTTAAAGCTAAGAAGAATGTCTAGAACATTTGTGACGTTTTCCTCCCTCCTTGAGTCACTAGTATAAGCGATGCATTTGTGACATTCCACAGTTCGGAGTATTCGGGCTTTACTTGAATTGGCAGCATGAAAATACGAAAGTAGGACAAAGCTGGCGAATATCTGGGGCGATTCGTAACTAATCGGTAGCTACCGGAATTTTCTGCCACTGACGACCGAATAACCCGAATAGTTCACGGACGTCTAGTTTTTCTACTGGCCATTATTTTCCGCCCCCAGATGCTCCTATTTCCCCCCCGACTTTCACGAAACCTCGTGCGGAGAACCGAAAGTCGGCTACCGAATTTTTCCGATCTGCCTTTCTAGCTATGATTTAGTAACCCCCTGGCACGCAGCCAGCAGAGCGTGCGTTTTCCAGGTCAAACCAAACAAAAGGAAGTGTCGTCGGTGACCAAGTTTTAGACTAAACGAGAGAAACTGCTGGGAGTCGTCGACGCCAAATTGTATCACGGTACGACGGAACATGGAGCTCTCTCGAGGAAGCCTGTTCGCCACCCGCGTTTCTCCTTGCCCGGTAGCAGAGATTCAGCTCGAGGCAAAAGCCACCCCATCGAGGCTTGCCACAACAATTTCTCTGTTCACGATGTAGGTTACCGAGGCGATGCATTCAGGAACCTTTTAGCCTACTGCTTTACTGCCCTACAATAAATCAGTTGCCACCGGCTGACCGCCAAGGACGCGCGTGTTCAGCTCCGAAGGATCGTTTCGAAAGTTCATCGACTGTGCCGATCTACGCAGCTTAACTTTTTCTTCACTCCCTAGAAAACGTTCCGGATTAACGAAACTGTGTCAGTCCTGACAATCACATGTATTCTATATAACTCTTACGAGTATTATATTTAAAAGAAGATCGCTCATTCTTAAACAGCATAGAATCTTAATGTTTAATATTTATTATTATGTATGTATTATTTTGTTTTACAAATTCTGTATTTAAGATAATGAATGAATTTAATGTAATATTTCCGATTTCTCATAATTCTCAATCAACATCAATCAAGGTAACCCCTTTCATTCATAATCGGAATCATCTTCTGTGCCAATTTAATAGCATCCGGATTCCTGAACACATTCATTTTAGTTTCACCCGATAGTTTACCCAATACCTCGTTAAAATCTTCGGTGTCTTCTTTGTTTCCTATCATGCGTAAGCAAAGTACAATACCAGAAAATACGGTATATATTCTTCTTTTGTGTATCGCTTTCTTCAATTCCTCCATCGTCGGTGCCCTCTTTTTGCAGCCAATATTCTTCATAGTTTCGCTTAAGGTACTCAAATAATGTTTCAGGAAATAGTCGTCGTTGACGTATTTAATTTCATACTCGGGACAAGTGTTCAGAAAATATATGAGGTCGATAACTGGAGAACTGTAAACGGCCATTTGATAATCGACCTAAAGAAAAACAGATTAAAGTCTTCTATTTTTTATACAATGATTCTACGTTTAAAAGAAATGCCTTACCAAGAGAACATCGGTTGGTTCGCCTTTTTCATTTTCTATAAACATTCCATTGTTAGTCCAACAATCTCCGTGATTCAGCACGCAGAATTCGTCCTCGTCGTAAGCGTACACGTCCATGCACCGCTCGGTTATAGTCTTCTCCAATTCGCATAATTTGTCCGCCGCAGCCGAGTATTCTCCGTTCGACCATTTTCGCACCTGGTCAGCTATTCGCAAAAGACTTACTTCCATCATCCGAAAATAGGACTTCGGACATTTAACTGTCGTTATACCGCCGTCTTTAAAGGATTCGATCAATTTCGGGTCCTGTGAAAATTTGAAACGACGCGTTAGAGAAGTTGGAGCATGCTACGAGACACGCGTACCTTTTCAAAAACTGCGACAGATCCAGCGTGTAATTTTGCAATTCGTTCTACAACTAACCGGCAGTGTTCGAATGGCAAACCTTTTTGACGATCTTTCATGAGGAATCTCCTTTCTAGTAAATTTTCCATAATGAGGACCGTTGGATTCTCGAAAGAGTAGTACAATTTCGGGCCCAACTGACAGCCAACGAGTTCTTCGATTTTCGGCAGAACGTCGCGTAGAACTCTTATCTCGGTTTGACAGAAGCTTTGTTCCCGGCAGATGTCTTTCGACAGTTCATTCGTTG
This sequence comes from Ceratina japonica, assembly GCA_019453355.1. Lineage (NCBI taxonomy): Eukaryota > Metazoa > Arthropoda > Insecta > Hymenoptera > Apidae > Ceratina > Ceratina japonica. Next base: position 16,502 of record SMSR01008171.1, read on the forward strand.
GTTCGACTTTGACGAACATGCTGCACGTCTTTTCGGATTCGACGATCTCGTTGTTATTGTCTGTAACAATCACGTATCGAACCTGCGCTATGTACAGATCGCTGAGAAAGTTTAACCCTTTTTCCGACAAATTGTCCTCCGTAACTTTCAGAACTTTTACATTCTTGTGAGGTAACTGTTTTCGAAGTGCTGTTTCGAAGACGTGCTTCTCGAGTTTCATATACTGCAGCTCCATTCTGTAAAATAAATATATCTACCTACAGTCTGCAAACTTTAATAGATATGAATAAAAAATCGCACACGACGTTTTAATATAGAAAAATGATTTTTTAAGTAAAAGCCTAATCACCACAATTGTCTTCGTAATAAAAGTAAGGTTCATTTCTTGTTGTGTTAAGTAACTGTCAGCGTCTTACGTAGGCTGCGTTAGGTCAATTGTTATCAATTTAAATAGATTCGTTCGCGACTTTGAATGTCACACATGCTTCACTCCTACGTCGAATATCTTCCACAATTATTACAAATATACACACAAATTATATAATTATAATATAATTCCTATTCCAGGATGTGCAACGTTTTTACAGTAAAATATCGTAACTTCTGTACACTTTCATTTAAACACAAATTCTGTTATACTCTGGCCGTTATTAATTCGTGTTTGAAATAAATTCCACTTACCTGAACGTGTTTGGCCTAAATACAGATTTTCAGGAGATAATAGTAATAGATATCAAAATAAAATCTTACGCATTAACGACTATCGGTCTCAATGCACATGCCTCTATCCTCTCAAGCACACGACTGCCGCCTGCATATAGCAATTGCACTGTTCGCTCGCTGATGAGTTATGAGTGTTTGTGTTCGTTCCGCTGTGTGTATCATTGGTAATAATAAGCCACGTATAGATATAAATATCACGTAACCTGATCCAAGAACGTTTCCGCGTAACCACTTTTATTATCTTCTCTGTAATCCTTGCTTCAAATTCAATTCCATATTGCGCAGAATAAGTAAACCTGCTTCACTCGCTCGTTGCCAATAGATGTAGGAATAGCAGAGGCTCATAAGACGAATGGAATATATATTGAAATTTTACTTGGAAACTGTCAAGTATAAATATTTGTTATGCATTGAATATATTCTTGAATGAATAATCAATTTCTCGACTAGCGTGCAAATATGAGATACGGTATAACGAGAGGCAAAAAGTAGTGAGAGCCGGTAAAGTCAGGTAGCTTTAGAAATCAAGTAACCGGGCAGCGGTTGGTCAAACAATGCGTGGGCCTCTAGAAAAATAAAAACAAAGTTCGGGAAAAGGGATGAGGATGATTTACTGCCGTCGAAGAAGGAACTTTTGAGAAAACGCAGCGCTGCGGTAACCATCGAAACGACTTTCGGTTTACCGCATATGTCGTAAAAATTTTTTACGTAGCAGGAAGCGAAAAATTTGACAGGAACTCGGGGAACGAGAGAGGAAAATGCATGGTGAGATAAGAGCGACACGGTAGTTGTTTTGTTCCCCTCTATAAAAGTTGTGCCACTGGGCCTGGTCCATGCTACTGGGCCTGGTCTATGGCCACTTGGAGGATTTGGCACCTCGGATGATTTGTGGGGTCTTTGTCATCTACCCTGACCGTGGTTTCTCCTTGTATTCTTTCGTTTTTTTTTTGGAAAACGGATATCCGTCAACGTTGGCCTTTCCGCTCGGCCTTGGACTACAAGTCAACACACACAAATAAAATTCTCATTCTTCTATCCTTTTCACACTTGGCTTACTCCGCATACTCTGTAATCGTTGCCTGTGCAGAATATTAACAGGAATAAATAAACGCGCTTCGCGCGTGATCTTCAAATACATTTTATCCATTACGTACTCAGAACAAAACGTTCAGTGGAATTTTTATTTGTGTCAAGAAAAAAGCTTCCTTCGGACAGTTTTAAGATAAAAGGGTTGAGAAGGGGCAAGAGGGGTGCGGGAGGAAGTCGCACGGAGGGTACACCGGGGACAGGAAGTGGACGAGAGTCGGAAGGGTTGGTGGCGCGGCGCGGTGGTAGGAATCCTAGATCGGGCAAAGCGCGTGGCGAAGCGCGCTATACTTCTGTAGCACGGCGTGCCCCGAATAGACCGGTACGTGTTTGGATCGCTTTTAAGAGGGCACCGTAAATTTTGCGGCCCAGCAGGATCATAAACTCGAACCGAACCGAACAAACGGCCCTCGCGAGGTAGGGGTGCCATCGAGCCACAGGGGGGTACGGCGCGCGCGCGGACGCCACGCCACCCCGTGCTGCACCACCTCGCACCACTTCGCAGCACGCTACAAATAACTCCCCTCTCCTAAATATACGCTCTCCCTCTTTTTCTCTCTTTGCTTTACTTTAGTTTCTAATCTCATCTCTCTTCCAGTTCCACCCTCAATCGAGATCTCTTCATCAGGGGAAGTTTAGCAACTCAACACTTCTATCCACAAAATTTCACAAAATTCTTTCAGATTGTATTTGAATTTTAACGTCCAATGATAGAATTTTTAATAATACTCAAAACGGCCTGTTATTCTTGGACGAATGCCTCAACAAGAGTCAGTTTCTAATTATTTTTAATCGTTGTTGTAGATTAACACTTGATAAGGGCTTACAAATGAGCCGAAACGTTGTACTTTATAAATATCTTATGGAAATAAACTGACTCTTGTTGAGGTATTCGTCCAAGAATAACAGGTCGTTTTGAGTATTATTAAACATTCTTTCAGATTGTTTATTGATTTTTTATTTTCCTATCTTGTATACAATTTTCCTGTTGATTCGGCGGCAAAGTTGAAAATAAATGTTAATAGAGTGGGAAAGCTCGAAGGACGTTGCGTCGTCCGATCGGGTGCCACGACAGGAGGCCCCTCATATGCAAGCTCGTTGTGTGTAATCAAGTTAAAAATTTATATAAAACACTGCCGGACGATTGTGAACGATGCCTGGACGGGGTGACATTAAACTCGGTTACATAAAACAAATGCAGGAACACGCGAGGGGGAAGCCCCGTTGTAGTATCCCGGAGCCAGCGTGCCACAGAGGAAACCCTTTCAAGGAATCTTTACATATGCATGGACCACCAATGATACCATAGAAGATCGTCACCCCCTACATCGTACCAGCACGGGCCATTTATGCCTTCCGTGTGTCATAACATGAGAAAATTTATAAGAACGCTCTCTACGTTTTCTGGTACATCTTCCCAGATTCGTCAGATCATTATGAATCTCATTTCTCGATTATAATAGCAATAAATCGTACTGTAATTAGTAAATGCGGATGAAAGTTATAAATCATCAGTTCTATCGAACTTCTGTTAGTATTAACGGAGAGATCGAGTTACAGGATTACGAAAATATATCTCTGAGCGAGCAGAATAATATCCGGAACATCCGGCGGGGTACGGTCCTCCCAGTAATCCTTCTCGCGAAAGCCACCAGGTTACCACGAAACTGTAGGCCCCACCGAGCTTTGACCGAGTGCGTTTTACGTCTGCCAGGATCCACCGGCTGCGACCGTTTGGTGAAACAGAAAATAAATTGGAAAGTGAAGGACTTTCACCTTGAAGTAAAGCTGTCCGGCACAAGCCTAAGTGAGACGACCTGTTGGTTTGTGAGGAAACAAAATCCGAAGGCGAAGGATTTATTGAACGTGCCTTTCCTTCCCAACAGTGGCAGTTACGGTCAGGGTGTCTCTCTATGATCGTAAAACGAAATCGGGAAACACTTTCTTTGCCGTAGACAGCCAACGATTGTCCCGTTAATCGTGTTTGCAAACAACCATTGTTTCCTGCGGGTCGCGTAAATATTTCACGTCAAAGAAATTATGATACCCGGGACTGGGTCACAATTGTTACCTGCAGGTAAACACTTCAGTACGTTCTGTTGCTTAGCCTTGACTTCGACAGCGGTTGGACCGTAATGATCTAGGGTTTTGAGCAATAAATCAAAATCCCCTCTTTACTTTTAAAATACGATATACGTCGATTAAGTACGACAGTATTTTAATCTAATATTTCAATAATTTAAAAATCTTATCTAATCTTTCATTCGCTTGATAATATAATATTGTATCTTTCACTAGAAATGTGATAAACTATTCTAAGAATATCGAGTGCAATAGTTCTGGATATTCATTATCAATAAACGAGTGCTCTTCAATTATTTATTTATTTGTTTGTTTATTCCGATTTGCCTGTTGCCCAGGCAATTCCTAGAATTAGGAAGGCTCCTAGACAGTGTTTGTATAGCCATAGCCCTTTCCGCTTGAAGTTAATGTTCTTTACATAAAAAAAATTATATTGAACGACTTGCAAAGAAATGAAAGAATCGAATACGAAACATCGAAATATGGTATTGCTATACATGTATATTCCGTAGTGTATAATATTCTCAACAGGAATCTTTCTACGCGTACACCCCTTCGATACTTACGCGCAGGGGGTTAAGTATACATGTTACATAATAAACAGGAGCAAACTCGTGATCGTAATCTACAATCTACATGGTTGAATAGCGCAGCGGGTATGTACTACACCCTTTAATAGACCCTCGTATTTGTATCTATTGTGTTTTCTACCAAGTAAACAAAAAATAAAAATTGCAAATCTAATTACACACTCACATTTTCTATTTCCAAATGTGTGCAACGAATAAAGACAAAAATACGTGCATATATTGAACAAAAAAATGGCACGGATTTTTCACTCCATGTAAAATTGGATTTAGGATCGATGCGTTTTTCCTGTAAATTACAATTAAACGAACCTGAAAAAATTCTGTACAGAGAAATGTATTTTCATTTAAGAAAAATAATATTCCGATGTAGATTTTGCCTGAACACGAACGACCCGTTCTTAGGCATTAAGTCAGTAAAAGTATAATTCAGTTTATTGCCGTACTAAGTCTAGTCAGGTTTAACAGGTAAGTTACGACGTTCGTAACATCTACAGGAGCGGCAAGTGAACGTGGAAACCGTCGTTGAAGTTGAAACAGCGCAATATGACGCGAAGCCGTCAATTAGGAATCCATCAGTCGAATTCGATATCTGCTGAATCGATCCCCTTCCGACCGTCCATAGGTTGTCACAAGTAATTGTCCCGAAATTTGCTTACCTGTATACTTACGACAAACAATTTCCCTAAAGCATACACATATACCAATACAAGCCGAGCTTCGCTCAATTAAGGATTGCAGTTCTGTTCTCATTTAATCCTTTTTACATTCGTTTCTAACTAATCGTCTTATTAATTCAGTTTTATAACGTTTCCAACGTTTTCTGTCGCGAGCGCGTTGGTACCTGAATAGATACCTGCTCGAACAGGGCCGCAGGTATTATGCAGGTGAAACAGGAGAGACTTTCGCGGTCTTGTATCCGGGTAGCGATGATATTATTTAACAAACAAGCCGGATGGGCGACTTACCAGAGTAATGTTACCACTAATCTTTGCAACGACTTGGGAACGGCTGCATGCACAAAACTATTCCTCGATAATTAAGAGATTAAGCTCTGTTGCCTGACAGTATCTCACACCGCGTCTCTGCCTTTCCCTCCTCGATCTACGCCTCTATTAGATTACATATCTGTTATCTCGATCACTTCGTAGATGTTAGACTTTACATAACGGAATGCGCGTCTTCCGTAAATAGCATTTTAATATTTGCTTCACGGTCAAAGGAATTGAATAAATCTGAAAGAAAGTTTCGAGAATTTAATTTCACGTCCATTTTTTATCTCTATCGGGGACGTTGTAATGTTAGAAAAAAGTAAAACGCGGACGCTTAGGGAGTCTATGTAGAAAAGTGTGTAACATTTTCAAACAACGTTTACGTCATTTGTCTTATTTCCCGGGGCGGTATAAAGGGAAAGTGGGGGGAGTAAATTGTTGAAAGTCCGGCTAGGTCCAGTAATTCCGAAGGTGTACCATCACGCGGCATCTCGATTGGTGCGGACGTACGAGCACGCACGTATCCGCGGTAGAAGACTGAAAGGACACGTCTCGAATATTTTACCCCGGGAGTTTTTCCTCTTTAATTGATTCAATCGGCGAAAAACACGGCAGGACCGCTTCACCCTCCGGGAATTTTCACCCGCTGCCGCCGCTGCCGCCGCCGCCGCCTCACGCCACCTCCGCGTCATCCACGCTTTCAGCAACCAACCGCTGTAACGAGACGCTGGAACTGTACCTATATAACCTTCCTTTTCGATGAAAACGCCAACTCCTCTTCGCGGTTATTCCCATCCCCGGCACCCTCGCCCGTCCGTTCGTTTCCCTCTCTGTTCTCTTTGCCTCTCGCACCAGCCTTATTTTCTCTTTATTATTATTTTCAACTACCGCCGGGTTTAACTTTCTTTATTATCCCCGCGTTAATCTCTCTGTTATCTCCTAATCAAACTCCTCGCTCATCTATTTTTCTCCTATTTCATTCTCTTATCTCTACATAATTAGTCCGCGTGTTGTTCGACTTTCGTTCTTCCTCGAATTCCAAACATTTTCTGTACATTGTTTGCGATCGTATTAATATTAAGCGTTGGTATAATCGTCTTGCGAAGATGTTCACTTGAACGCAACACCTCTTACGGGGTAATTCGACCGAATAGCGTGGAAACATTTAAATACATAAAAGGAGAGCGAATGTAGTTGTTTGCCTGTGAGAGTTGAGCGTTTGCGGCAATCCGCCGGAAACAGAACTTTCTATAAATGGTAGAAACTCGTAAATTTTCCGTTTGTTATTTTAATTAGAGCCTTCGGGCAATACTTAACGAGAATCTGGCTGTCTGCGTTTATATTGTACGCCTCTACAATGGGGTATGATATTATCGGTTTCCGCATGACAGCCTGTAATCCGCGCCCCAATCGTGAAACAGAAATTCCCTCCTGTATCTTTACTACTTATTCGTTTATCGCCCCTCAGCTCGGATGTTCATTAATATAAAATAACCATCGATGTAAAGTGAAATATATGAAATTACAATTAAATAGTATCTGTAATGAAAAACGGTTCGGTTTAGCGTTGTCTAATTCTAAAAGACCAGGCGACGGAAAGAAATGCTGTAAAGAAACGGTAGCAGTTTTTCTAACATTTTTTCATAGCACCCGTAAAATTGCCTAGCTGGCTGAAAAACGGTCCAATTTTTTTTCCATTACTGCGAAAAAGCTACTGGGACTGACTTTTTGCCGTTAGAAAATACCGTTAAAAAAGCAACGGGCGAATGATTTACAGTGCGAATTTTTTGCAATCGAGGAACAAGAGATAAAATAGGGACCTTTTCGCCGGTTAGACTTGTATTCATCTATCATGCAAAAAATCTACGTAACGACGCGAGACGAACGTTTTTAAAATCCTATGTTTGCTACAAAACAGACGGATGGACGTGCTATAAACCAAGAAAAACCCGTTAGTTGAAAAAAGTGACTTCTCGGCTTCCCATTTTCTCAAAAAGTACCGGTTTTTTTTCCTCCCCTTGAGGAATGCGTGTGAAAACAATTTTTAAAGGCAACTGCAAGGGTTCATGACATTTTTTTAGTTAAAAAAATGTTGACGGATTCACTTCTACAAAAAATTTACCTACGAAGAAAAAATGGAGTAAGAAAATGTTTGTAAATTCGTATACTTAAAAAGCGGACATGGTTAGGCAGAGTGCGCTCATAATGATCATTCCGCGTTCTGCTAATGTTGAGAAATATGATACTTTTTTCTAATAAGATGTAATTGACTGATATGAAAGAATAAAAAATCGATTAGGGCAGTGACAAAATAGGGGACAAAGTTCTGGGCAGAACGCAGATGGGGCCAATATTGATTAAATACCGTGTGTAAATGAAATATTTTGAAATCGGATATTTTAATTTGTAAATAGAGCATATTATTCCCAGTGCATGGCATTGTGATGCCGGTGTCTGTTGAGTTCAGAAGGGCCGCTTTTAATGAACCGGACGTGTACGGTTCCACGTTAGCAGTGTCGTATTCAATTCCCGAGCCTCTGTGCTCTCCGTAATCTCAAAGTAAATTCTCTTTCCAATTCTTCGACCCCTTTCACCCCCTCAATTCCGGATCACGTTACCGTACCCAAGGGCTTGCGCCGATTCCTCCAGATTTTTTTTCAAAGGGCCCACGACTACCCCGGCCAGAGAGGAAATGGGAGTGCTCACGGCCGGGTTTTGCGCGTCCCCCATATTTTTTCTTGCAGGTATCTGACACGTTCAGTCACGTCTAGTTCAACGTTTAGCCTTTACAAGAACCAACTAAACAGAGATCTGCCCTTTCAACAACTTAACAATGTCTATATTAAAAAATTGCTCCTAAAAATCTAAATTTTCTCCCATCGGAATAGCAAAAATAAATTAATTCGTTTATACGACTGAAGAGTACGCCACGTGACGGCTGGTGCATTTTTGTTGTATAGGAATAACCTAACCTCAACCAACCCAACATCACTTACGAGATTACTACGACCACGTTGCTTTGAAATTATAATCGTAACAACAATGGAAATAATTAGTTCTCTGGATTATAAGTCAGAAAATTGGGGAGAGTGTCTACAGAACCTGATATCTTCTAATGGAGATATACCACTTGACATACAAGAAGTAAGATTATGACAATATAAATAAAGTGCATAAGAATAACGTTAATCCTAAGATCTCAATTCTTCTTCTAAATATTTAATTATACACAAGTATCTTTGTTTTTAGGTCGATGAAATACAGCATAGTATAATCAAAAGCATAAATACTTACATAAATTCATCTTGTACTAAGTCTTTATTGTTATTGGATAAGATTTTGCCTCAATTATCAAGAGATGTACTCTCAAAATATTGTTTATCATGGATGTCAAAAGCTACTGATGTATTAGAAAGTATGCGTAGTACTCCAGAAGAGATATCCACCTCTTGTAAAGTTCTTGGACAATTGATTGTAAGATCTAAAGATATCCCTGATGTACAGAAACAAGTTTCAATGCAAAATGTGAAGCAGTTGATTAATTTAATTGGTAATTTACCGATGGAAAGAAGATCTGGACCAGTGTATTATTTGATTGCTGTACTTTTAAACAAGTATCCTGAAGTTTGTGAACGACTAGAGGTAATTTTCTGATTTCCTTCATTGTTTTAATAAATTCATTTCTATAAATATCTGTTCATTTTCAAACATTTTTGTATTTCAGACTTCCATTAAGAAGATTATACTGTCACAAATTGATTCTACCCAAGAGAACTTAATTAATGCAAGTGCTAGGTGTTATACACTTTTGGCAAGAGCCACAGAACGTTCATTTAAATCACCAGTCTCAAAGCCAAACTACACTAGTTGGACATATCACCAAGCACTTATTTGCAATAGTTTGCACATAATAATGGATGAATTATTTTCCAGTTTAATGGAATTGGAGAACGTGAGCATTTGGGATAAGTTGGAATTGCCTGAGATATTTGAGGAAGATGTCATTACCTTCTGTAATAAACAGAGTCAAAGATTCTTGAATCTGTGCTCTTATTTATCTCACATGTTACGGTAATGAAGATAATTTATAAACATGTATAGACATGTATTTTATATGGTTATATTTTATAGTGGATTTGATAAGAAGAATTCAGTATTTCCACATGAGATTTTGAAAGTCGTATGCAGAGGATTAACGGTACAACCATCAAACTTGAAAAATCAGAATACTGTCAGAGAGTTGATTTTATATCTTATGTTACCAAAGCTCCATATTGGTTTGTTTAATATTTTGGACGCATTAATTATTGGGTAAAAAAATATAGCATTACTTCAAACTATATATTCATTTCTTCCATACTTGATTTATATATTTAATCCATTTAGATTTAAGGAACAATTAATAACATTTGGATCAAAAATATTGCAACTGTTTCTTCAAACGTTACAATGGACAGAAGATACTACAGAGAATCAGATAACGATCAGCGGCAAGAAACCATACACAAATTTGAGGATATGTGTCTATAAAAGTCTTAACACATGGCTAACTAATACTAATGGGCTGTCTGGAATAGAAACAGTTGCTGATGAATATCTTCCTTCTATATTAAGAGATATAACACCAGAAAGGGATCGCGTGTTGTTAACGGTCAGCAATGTTTTAATTTAATAATCTAAAACGTGAATTCAATTAACAATATAATGTTATCATTACAGATTCAAAAGACACAAAATTTATCGAAACGAGCATTGAAACGACTGCGAGATAGTCAATACGAGAGAGGCACGTATTTAAATAATGGGATAGCATCTAATAAAGAACATTATCTAGATGCAGACGTGTGTAAAGCGGCTCTCGATACGCTTCAAAATATATTTTTTAATAGCGGAACTCTTCTAAAGAGAGTATTCTATGAAGTAAGAATTTGCTTTTTATGTTTTACTGTAGTGTTTGATATTATATTATAATGATATTTTTCAGACTATACAGAATGTTATCATACCATTGTTGTATGATTGTTACCTGACATCTAACGAGGAAAAGTTTTATAAAGAGAATCCTGATTGTCGTTTATTATTGTTCAGAATTTTGAGAGCGTTGCAAATGAATCCACATTCTTTGATACCATCGCCTACGCAATATTCTCTAGAAATATTCGAAATGGCTCTGAATGATAATAATTTGCATATTACTCAAGAAGCCAAGGTAGCAGTGGCAGAACTGGAAAAAATTGTGCATCCACATGCACCGCCTCTTCAACTAACCCAAGGAGAGTAAGTAAAGTTCAAAATTCGCATTATACTTTCTTGTAATTTAAGAGAGCTTTAAAAAAATATGTTTGTCTATGTATGTCTTCCTGTTTTAGAATAGTACAAAAGGAATTTGTTACTACTAACAGTCAGATGATACAAGACAATATTGAGACAATGGAAGATGAAACTTCTGCTAACGTTGAAACTATTGCAAATGAAAATAAGCGACTGTCATTATCGAAAAGACAACGAATTCCAAGTTCACATTCTACTGATTCTTTTGAAGTTGAATCTTCAGCTACAACTGAAATCGGTGCAAATAAAAAATTAAAAGTTACAAATTCTGATAAAAGTACTGAATCTTGTGTGAAAAGTGTCAGTATGGAAGCACCCCAAAAAGCAAACGAAGTTTCTCAAGAAGAACAAATTAATACATCGACGGAAATATTTGTTGAACATATACCAGAGTTAGATGTTTTTCAAAATGAAGAATCAATAGAAAATTGCGAAGAATCAAGAAATCAAGAAGAATCAATATCAATCACTGTGGACACCAAAGTAACACAAGAATCTGAAAATAATAAAATCTCAAACAAGGAAGATGTTAATGCTTCAGAAGACACATTATTAGAGTTGTTCCAGGATATACCAAAGGACAATCACTAAGTTTATTTGATCAATAATTAACAAGAATTATATTGTGCCTAATTATATTGATTCTAAAAATGCAATATATGTTTCTTGCATACTTCAACTTTTTTATCTAAATAAAGCATATTTGTAAAACAATCGTTGTTGCACAGAACACTTAGCTCCCTTGTAAATAAAGATCAATTATGAAATAAAACTACTACTAAAATACTAAATCTTCCAATAAATCTCAAAGATCGCTAACTCAGCTTATATTTTCACGATATGAAAATTATACAAAATTCATCACGAAATTTAAATAACTTTTATTTTAACGAAATTCAATAAACGTAGTTAGTTAGTTAGTTAATCAATTTATTGATGAATACAAAAGGTTCCTGAACACAGTTCGTTTAACCTAACTCTCTTTTACAATCTAAAATAACGAAAATTTTCTCCTTTACAATCTAAAAGACGAAAGTCAATAAACGTATATTCTTACATTTCGAATTCTGCTTAATTATCTTTATTGGTTATTTTACCGGGCGGAAATGTTACCAACTTAAAATAGCTAAAACTGTCACGTTAGCCCAGTTTCCGCCTGCGTCTTCCTCTATTCGATTGCGGGTTGTTGCGGGTTCACTTGGTACGTGAACTGTGAAAATTCTTCGTTTAAAATCGTTTTAAATTTGTTCAAATAGAATGCATCTACTATAAAACAAACATTAATAGACCAAATTCATATATTTTCTATTTATTTTTGCATATATTTTGGACTTTAAGTAAGTAGAGAGATGCATTTTATTTGTATCGTTCAGAGGTTATGTCGTTATAGGCAATAACAGACAGTGTCACGTTTCCAATTGTGTTGATTTATACGAGAAACGAAACGTGTAACGTTTAATTCTGTGTACAGGTTCTAAACCATGGGTCGAGTAATTCGTGCTCAGCGTAAAGGAGCAGGATCTGTCTTCAGATCCCACACAAAAAGGAGGAAGGGAGCACCGAAACTTCGCTCTTTGGATTATTCAGAGAGGCATGGTTACATCAAAGGTGTTGTAAAGGTCTGTTCAAATTTTCATTCTTTCTTTGCATGGTTTTCAGTATCACAAATTAAATATGTGATGAATTCTAAAATACCTACTTCTGAACAAAATTCTGAAGACGTGTTTAGAGGCTCTTTCTGAATTTCCTGCATATGTCCTTTATGAGATAATATTTATATATGGCCTTCTGTTAAAAACTCTTCCTTATTTTATGTTTTTAGGATATTATTCACGACCCTGGTCGTGGAGCTCCATTAGCTCTTGTTCACTTCAGGGATCCATACAAGTTCAAAACACGCAAAGAATTATTTATTGCCCCAGAAGGAATGTACACTGGACAATTCCTTTACTGCGGAAAGAGTGGTATCTAAACTTTGTTCTAAACATGTACAACATTTACAAACAAGGAAAAATAGTATAAAATTTTCTATGTTTTAGCAAATCTCCAGATTGGAAATGTGATGCCTGTGGGTCAAATGCCTGAAGGTACCATTGTTTGTAACTTGGAGGAGAAGACTGGCGATAGAGGCCGATTGGCAAGGGCTTCTGGAAACTATGCCACTGTCATCGCTCATAATCCCGATACTAAGAAGACCAGAGTCAAATTGCCCTCTGGTGCAAAGAAAGTCATTCCCTCTAACAACAGAGCAATGGTTGGCATTGTTGCTGGTGGTGGACGTATTGACAAACCTATTCTCAAAGCAGGTCGTGCATACCATAAATACAAGGCAAAGAGGAACTGCTGGCCTAAGGTACAGTACTTAATAATGCATACAAATCTTTATAGCTCAATATATAAGTGGATTTTGTCAATGATGCTTTTACTTCAGACATTTGAAACCTGAATAGTAAATTGTGGATAATCTTTTAACTGAGCAAACATAGAATGTTCTACATTTTAAAATAGTATCATGACGTACGAGTTCTGAAATTATTCTTTATTAACAGGTTCGTGGTGTTGCTATGAACCCTGTGGAGCATCCTCACGGTGGTGGTAACCATCAACACATCGGTAAAGCATCCACTGTTAAACGTGGAACCAGCGCTGGACGTAAGATCGGTCTGATTGCTGCTCGACGAACAGGAAGAATTCGTGGTGGAAAGACCGACACGAAGAAAGACGATTAGAATAAACATTGATTAAGTTTTGGGACTTATACAATAAAATACATTTCAAAAAACAAAACTTTGTTGTTGTATTCATTGTCCTATTTGTTGAATTCATCAAAATCATTTATCTCATTCGCGGCCGCGTTTATGTTTTGCAAATGTTAGTGATTTTGTAGTATGTAGTACAATCAGAGAGAAACCCTCTGGTACAATTTTTTTCACGTATGGTATGATCTGAAAATCTGAATTTAGTTGAGAGTTGAGAAATGTAACTTGAAACTCGAAGGTAGTTGCTGATCGAGCACGAGTACCAACAGACAGTAAATTGAAAAAGTAACATAGCGTGTTCATAGATTCCACATCTCAATATCATGTGCAAGCGGTAAATTTGTTCAAAACTTTTAATACGTGAGAGTAGTAGGAATGATAAACTATCAGAAAATTATCCAGCAAGGTGCGTGCCCGTTTAGTTTTCGCGATATCCGGCGGATATAAGTCATCAGCCATCTTGATTAGCAATATTTCGGCGCTCGGCCATTTTTGTTGCGTCGACGTCAAGTGTGGCCAGAGGCCTTTTATCCGTAGCCAGTCGTCGAATTTCCTTTGTGACGAAGTAGCGACAGCCAGAAATCGTGATATCTGACTACTTGGCTTGGTCGACAAAGTTTTGTTTGCGCATCAGCGAGGGACGAATTGTAGAGAAGAAAAGGAGACGAACAATTGAAATTTTTTTGCTCACTGATTGCCCAGGCGAGTGATAGCTAAAGAGCTTCTGCGGCAGAGCCACGAAAAATACGCACCGAGGCGGAGTAATATGAGTAATGCACCCAACCAGAATGGATCAGGTCTAGAGCAGCAGGTAAAAAAGATCAGAAGTTTTTCATATTCCTGACAACTGTTGTTTCGGGTATACCATTTCTTTCTTTATCTCTCATACTTGAACTTTTCATCGTTTCGTCGTCCCGTATTACTTCTTTACGAAATTATGTCCGAATACTTGTAAATTATATTTTATAACCTAAAATACTGTAAATCAATTGTTCTCGTGTCGTTTGGAGCATAAAAAAAAGTACACGGACGTGGACCAACGACCAACATCGGCGTACGTTCCGTGACGTACAACTTTGTAATGGCGGCAACCAATTCCGAGAACAGCATGCCTCGTGCGATGACGCATTAGCACATTATCTTTTTATTATATTTTGCGATTAGATTTATGCATTATGCTTATGTGTTTCATGTATAAAATTATGCGTTTTGTTTTAACAAGAGGCAAACAAACTTTCATGGATTGAATTTACATGGCTTCAATGAGCTCAAATAACTGATCATTTAACAAAAGTACAAATAACGTCGTTCACTATTTAGTAATCTCTTTATTTTATTTTTATATAATATTCATATTCATATTTCAATTAGATTAAATTGTCTGAATAGAGGTTATTCTGTACGACAATTATAATTTTCATGACAACAATGTGAACTATGTAAATTAATATATCATTTGCATAATTTTTTAATGATAGATCCATTCTTATTTCTATGTACTATCACAGGTTTCTAACATATACATTTCATATTTTAGTTAGCTGGTCTGGACTTGCAGGGCTCCCGCCAACCAAGTGGGGGTCGCTACGTACCACCGCATTTACGAAATAAATCTGGAAGTAAGTGCTAAAAATGCCGTCTGTTATATCGCGATATTACAATGTGCCATTGAATGTCTGATACGTAATTAAAAGAATTATTTCGGAAAAGATGTTTCTACTGAAAGAATTTATGAGTCAGTAGAATCTCCAAGTAATTTTGCTTGTTAAATTTGTTTGTGAGCAAGAATAGATCTAAAATTGCACCATCAATATGTTTACAGGTAACGTGTCTAGTGGGGAATACCAGGCTTCTTCCAACTCGAGACCATTTTCCGACAGAGACAGAGGTGGAGATCGTGATCGCGAAAGGGACAGGGAGAGGGATCATGACAGGGGTCGGGGTGGTTCCTCAGGCTACAACAGAGATTTCGGCAATTTTGGTGGACGAAACAGACGAAGTGCCAATCAAGAAAATGGGAGAGATTTCAGATACCCAAATTCCGACCGCGAACGAGAGCGCGATCGCCCGGTTAGCTCCGGAAATGATCGTTGGCAAGAGCCTAAAAACGAACGCTGGCCAGAGAACAGAAATGATCACAGAATGGGTGGTGGTGGAGGTGGTGCTGGACGATGGAAGGACGATAGAGATGGAGGTAGAAGAAACTCTGACATCGACTGGACAGTTCCGACTTCCAGAGACGAACGACTGGAGATGGAGTTATTTGGTACTGGGAGTACTGGCATTAACTTTAGTAAATATGAGGATATCCCAGTCGAGGCTACTGGAGACAACATACCTCCACACATCACATCTTTTGACGAAGTTAAGCTGACGGAGATAATAAAAAATAGTATTACTTTAGCTGGTTACGATAAACCTACGCCAGTGCAGAAATACGCGATACCGATCATTATCGGGCGCCGTGATGTTATGGCCTGTGCCCAAACAGGGTCTGGTAAAACAGCGGCCTTTTTAGTGCCAATATTAAATCAGATTTATGAGAGCGGACCACGTCAACCGCCACCACTTAGCGGTTCCCACAAGCGTAAACATTATCCGTTGGGCTTGGTGTTAGCACCCACGAGAGAACTCGCCACCCAAATATATGACGAAGCTCGAAAATTCGCATACAGATCACGTATGCGTCCTGCTGTTGTCTATGGTGGCGCGCACGTTGGGGAACAGGTACGAGAGTTAGATCGCGGCTGTCATCTTCTAGTAGCAACACCCGGTCGTCTTGTCGATATGTTAAGACGAGACAAAATTGGATTACATAATTGCCGGTGCGTATAAAATTACTAGTGAATTGATCTGGATATATAGATGGATTCTTTTAGTTGCATTAACGTTCATCTTCTCATATTAGGTATTTAGTATTGGACGAAGCAGATCGTATGTTGGATATGGGTTTCGAGCCGCAAATCAGACGCATAGTCCAAGAGGATACAATGCCTCCAACCGGGGAGAGACAGACACTCATGTTCTCAGCTACGTTCCCAAAAGAAATTCAAATGTTGGCAAGAGACTTCCTTAGCAACTACATCTTTTTAGCTGTAGGCCGTGTCGGTTCTACATCTGAAAATATCACTCAGAAAATTGTATGGGTAGAAGAACAGGAGAAGCGATCTTATTTGCTTGATCTTCTTCAAGCTAGCAACTTCGCGGATCCCTGTACGTGATGGAAGTTTGAAATTCACTTTTATGAACTACGATGCACAAAAGTGGACGACATAATTTTTCAATTCTAGCTGCCGAATCATTAACTTTGGTATTCGTGGAAACCAAGAAAGGTGCAGATACGTTGGAAGAATATCTAAGCAAAATGGGATATCCCGTTACTAGCATTCATGGTGATCGAACTCAGCGCGAACGAGAAGATGCCTTACGTCGCTTCCGTGCTGGTCAAGCACCAATACTTGTTGCCACGGCCGTTGCTGCCCGTGGACTTGACATCCCTCACGTGAAGCACGTCATCAACTTTGACTTACCTAATGACGTGGAAGAGTACGTCCACAGAATTGGTCGTACTGGTCGTATGGGAAATCTAGGTTCGTTCTCTTCTATTTCATATTACTTGTTGTCTCGTGTTTATGTTCTTCATAATAATGTGGTTTTATCTGTCCCCTAGGCTTAGCAACATCATTCTTCAACGGCAAGAATCAGAATTTGGTACGTGATTTGGTGTCTCTCTTAGTCGAAGCCAATCAAGAACTTCCGAAGTGGTTAGACGACATGTTCTCTGAAGCAAAATACTCTGGAGGAGGATCTCGTCGAACTCCTAATACAAAAGGAGGTCGCTTCGGCGGATTTGGTGCAAGAGATTGTCGCCAGATGCCTAGCTCTGGATCTGCCCGTAATAATGGTTCCTCCAACAGGCCTGGCAGTTATGGAGGTTGGTAGAATTTGAGATTTAGTGAAAATTCTTTTAGAAAAGTAAGATGCATAGGTATTCATATTTGGGAACTTCACTTTGCAGGAGGTTACGGAGGTAATTATAACTCATCATATAATAATTCTGGTAACAACGGCAGCAATGATCATTCTGATTGGTGGAACAACAAATAATCATCACCATCTCTATTTCCACTTTTACCATTATTACTACTGTACACGTAAATTCAAATATATGTAAGAAAGACACGTACGANCACAAGAATCACAATTTGGTACGTGATTTGGTGTCTCTCTTAGTCGAAGCCAATCAAGAACTTCCGCCTTGGTTAGAAGACATGTTCGCTGAAGCAAAATACTCTGGAGGAGGATCTCGTCGACCTACTAATACAAAAGGAAGTCGCTTCAGCGGCGGATTTGGTGCAAGAGATTGTCGCCAGATACCTAGCTCTGGATCTGCCCGTAATAATGGTTCCTCCAACAGGCCTGGCAGTTATGGAGGTTGGTAGAATTTGAGATTTAGTGAAAATTCTTTTATCAGAAAAGTAAGATGCATAGGTATT
This sequence comes from Ceratina japonica, assembly GCA_019453355.1. Taxonomy (NCBI): domain Eukaryota; kingdom Metazoa; phylum Arthropoda; class Insecta; order Hymenoptera; family Apidae; genus Ceratina; species Ceratina japonica. The sequence continues at coordinate 34,558 of SMSR01008171.1, forward strand.
CATATTTGGGAACTTCACTTTGCAGGAGGTTACGGAGGTAATTATAACTCATCATATAATAATTCTGCTAACAACGGCAGCAATGATCATTCTGATTGGTGGAACAACAAATAATCATCACCATCTCTATTTCCACTTTTACCATTATTACTACTGTACACGTAAATTCAAATATATGTAAGAAAGACACGTACGACATACACATCGGATACAACACGCACGTATCTGCGCGCGTATACGTATACATAAGGAGAAAAGACAGTATCACGTATAAACAAATCACGTTCGCTGACTGCCTGTGCACTACAATTTTCAAACTAAAAAATGTGTTTATTCAATTCCATAAAAAGAACAAAAAAAAAATACTTCTATTCGGGTGCGACGGAACACGATACGACAAATCCTAAGTGCAATCTCAGCAATTAAAGAGCGCTAAGAGAAACGGGGTGTTTAAAAACCAGGATTTGTTAGGTAATAGACAAAAAATGATATAAGATCCATCCAATGGTTTCGTTGCCGTGCGTGTTGAAAAACGCCAGTAGTATAATCACTAATGAATCAAATCAAGCAATCGTTAATGTCTAGTTAGGGCATATAACGATAATGACACATAGTAGGTGAAGAAACTTAGTGAAATTTTTTAGAACTCCTGTCGAGACTATGGGGCTCGTTGTGGCTTCATTATTTAAATTTTTCAAGGACGTATGGTGGGCGTATCGTGAGTTGTGGCGTCTAGGTTCGAGTATAATATCATAGAGCTTTAAAAATGCACAAGTGCTTTTATTATTCTTGCCGGAATGGCCAGTAACTTGTGTAGTTTGATTTAAACTAATACCGCTGTTTATTCTCTTATCTTTTTGTTCTCCTTTTTTATCGCATATGCATATAGACACGTAGGTATATTCGACTAGGCGCTTAAGATACGCCAAAATCGCCATCGCCACAGATTTCATCACGACTCCTGTTTTAAATTTACTATTACATAGTCCAGCGACGAATGGTACTTTGTTGTTTTGCCGTCCCCAGACACAGACGACGTTGCGCCGGCAATATCATGGTTTGATCGACTAAAAAATGGTGTAAAGTGTCCAATAGTCGAGAACTTTGATGTTTGAATAGGAGACAGGCTGCGTCTTTAAGATACTTTTAGAAATCCCGTTTACATATTTTTGTCATGTCCCGGTTATAATATATTTAGTAAGTTTACGAAAAAGTCAAAGACTGTAAACTTATTACTTCTGTGTAACTCTTAATTTAAAGAGATTATTTTATTTAGAAAACAGAATGTTTTCGGTCACTATATTTAAAGCAGGTTGAAACATTTCAACCAGTGTCAGGTATAATCGTACCTGAATTTTAACGTACTATGATTACGTACTAGTATTTCTAAATGTAATGAAGACGTTGTCCTGTAAAACTGGTGTGGTGTGTAATAAAAGAATCTTAGGTCGCAGTACTGAATGCGAGTGCTCTAGAACGAGAAAGCTTAGGTACAATTAAAGAAAACCAGAAAAAACGGGTAAAAATATACGGTTGCAGTTACAGAGGGGAACTTCAAAGAGAGACAAAAAAAAGAGCGAAGATACATACAGTGTTAGTTGGCTCAACCTTTATCGAAGCGAGAATAAGAAGAAAAAAAACTATACAAAAATGCAAGCCCTTTGAAACAAGGTGGCATAAAAGGCGCACTCATATTTTATAACTGTATTTATCAGTACGATACGCTATATATATAAATATACATACTAAGTAATATTCGTAAATACATAAACAATTAAAATAATTGAAAAACGACTGTGATATCGAACGATCTTGTGACATTCAATTTCCATGCGAATTGATAAATGAACAATTTAACGAAATACAAATATTAAATGTATTAATTAATTGGTATTGAATGTCAGAGAAAGCATTGCGCTCATATTGATTTGAGCCGTGGATGGGAATACAAAGTCGTTAAAATGATGAACATAAATTAACATCAAGAAACAACGTGGCTGTTGTCCGATCGGGGAGGGCTGAACACTAGCTCTTACAGTCCTCAAAAACACGTTTTTTGAGGCATTGTTTCTACTTAAAAGTAAAAACGCGATTAAAATAATAGAGTAATAACAGCGAAACGCGTCATTACTGGTTGATGATGATGTTGGTAGGGCTTTATAGATATTGTCGGATATCTTTTGTGCAAACGTGTCGAATTCTTACCTAATCTATTGTGAGAAAAAGTACAAATTCAATTTGCGTGACAACTGACAGAATTTTTAGACATGTCATACTTATACCTGTTATATTAATAGATTTAATAGTGCAATCGCGTGCGTGAATCGTATGCCGTGTGACCGTGGACCAAGGTGTGAATGGCCTCTTCGAGAAGGAGGAGATTGGGATAAAAAAAAAAAANTAACGAAATACAAATATTAAATGTATTAATTAATTGGTATTGAATGTCAGAAAAAGCATTGCGCTCATATTGATTTGAGCCGTGGATGGGAATACAAAGTCGTTAAAATGATGAATATAAATTAACATCAAGAAACAACGTGGCTGTTGTCCGATCGGGGAGGGCTGAACACTAGCTCTTACAGTCCTCAAAAACACGTTTTTTGAGGCATTGTTTCTACTTAAAAGTAAAAACGCGATTAAAATAATAGAGTAATAACAGCGAAACGCGTCATTACTGGTTGATGATGATGTTGGTAGGGCTTTATAGATATTGTCGGATATCTTTTGTGCAAACGTGTCGAATTCTTACCTAATCTATTGTGAGAAAAAGTACAAATTCAATTTGCGTGACAACTGACAGAATTTTTAGACATGTCATACTTATACCTGTTATATTAATAGATTTAATAGTGCAATCGCGTGCGTGAATCGTATGCCGTGTGACCGTGGACCAAGGTGTGAATGGCCTCTTCGAGAAGGAGGAGATTGGGATAAAAAAAAAAAAGTAATTATTTCAGACTAGAAACTTTCAAATAGTGTTGTATGAGTAGATAATTGTTGGCTTCCGACTATGGTGCGCGTGGTTTCGAATTCTATAATACAATTGATTTACATTATCGTCGAGTCCGTTTGTCAACTCCGAGGCCCTGCCAAGAACATTAACTAGAAAGAAAGAATTCACAACGAGAAAGGAGTGACCGATCACTTTTTCGTTAGAAATGTATAATATAGTGTACAACTTTTACGGCACAATTGTTCAATCGGACCTTAGTCTCTCTAGAAGGGAACAGTGTAGAGATCATGCCGTAATCGCTACTACTACTACTATTACGATTAGTATCACTGTCGCTAATTCTTATTTCCTATTTCATTCTGTTGATGATAAAACCGCTATGTCGATTTCGTATGTGTAAACCTTACTAGAATGGATTTGCTATATTTGCATTGCATTATTTTATAGCGATAAAAGAAATGAATTGGTAGCTTTTGGGCAGTACTGTTTCAAATATTGTTTTTCTTTCGTGTGCAAGAATTGTCGAGATGTTCAGATGACATAAAACTCGATACCTTAGGATCTGAATCAGGTGGAAACTCTTATTCAGATCGCATAGGATTTTTTATTTGGTGTTTGCAGTACTTGGAAATTTTGTAATGGAATCAATTTTGCCAGTTGATCTTTTTTTTATATTTAGTTCTTTAAATTGTACTGTCCAATCGTTCACTCAGGCAACGAAATAAGTACAGACATATGACGCGTCGGAATGTAAAGTATCGCATTTGAAGGTAATACGTTCATTTACGAGTAATGTGGTGGACGAAGATTATTCAATAGACGAGAGAATATTTTCATGCTTGTTTTTTCTCCTAATTGTAATAACATTTTTTATACGTAACAGTGATGTTGATCCTTAATTAATCGCGGTCTATTCAATATTTCTTTGATCTTTTTTTCTCTGTTCTCTATATTATGCACCAGCAGGTGTTCGAGTATCGCGATCGAATTTAATCTAACGTGTAGCTATTGTTGTATGTTTCATGTTTAAGCAAAAAGGAAAGGAACAAAAATTGATAAATGTTTATGTGATAGTCAGATGTCCACCGTTTCGTAATTGGTAAACGTTAAATAAATTCAAGTACGGTATTATGATTTAGAAAACTAAGCATCTTTAGAGGGAATAGAAGAACAGCGTAATAAGCGAAAACTATTTATTAACGTATTAAGTATTTATTTTGTATGTTATTTGTCTCGGAGGAACAGTGCGCGTATTTGTACAGTACAAATACCTTTGAAATAATTGTTTGGTCCTCTAAAGTATATCGGACGAGCAGCCTTAGAAAAAATTTTGCGATCTGCATTGAGTGAAAAATGATCGAACAGAGATCAATTACAAGTGCAGTGCGAAAAGAAAAGAAAGAAGAGGGGCTACGAATAGTAATCATTGCATATTATTGTAAACAAAAAAAAGGTGGCGTTTGACTGTGACTGCAATCATTATTACGAAAAGAATGCGCAATTACGAAGCACACATTCAAGAGAAAGAGAGAGCCAGAAAGGAGATAGTGTGCCTGTGCGTGTGTATGAGAGAGAGAGAGAGAGAGAGAGCGTAGTAAATCATATTTTAACCATGTAAAACACGCAACAGAGTCGAAACGGCGCGCGTACAAACCGTCGCCGAATACAATTTTATTGTTGTCGCGTGCTGTAGATCGTAGTGTTCTTTCTTCCTTATTCTTTTACGTTAGGCAGGTCCGAAAAAAATTACAGATTGAACGGTATCGTTTCATCGTCGCTCTTGGTGGGAAGGTAGAACAAAATTTTTATGTACGCGTTTTATTGTAGTGTCTACCTCGAGCATTGTTTTGTTTAACGTAAACGAAAAAGCAAAAAGATGAAACGCTAATACTCAGAGAATGAAGCAGCAAGTAGGTGCGAGATCCATTGAGTTATCGTAAGCGCGCGTGGTATGCGTGAGNTGTCGCCGAATACAATTTTATTGTTGTCGCGTGCTGTAGATCGTAGTGTTCTTTCTTCCTTATTCTTTTACGTTAGGCAGGTCCGACAAAAATTACAGATTGAACGGTATCGTTTCATCGTCGCTCTTGGTGGGAAGGTAGAACAAAATTTGTATGTACGCGTTTTATTGTTTTGTTTAACGTAAACGAAAAAGCAAAAAGATGAAACGCTAATACTCAGAGAATGAAGCAGCAGGTAGGTGCGAGATCCATTGAGTTATCGTAAGCGCGCGTGGTATGCGTGAGAGGGAAAGCGTATGGGAAATGAAATATGAAAGAGAGCACACGCGTAGATTGAAGAAAATTCGGGGGCAAGGAAAACTAGGTGGGATGGCAAAAAAAGTCTTCTAACTTTTACGAATGTTATTTATCCAAGAAGCGTCGCTTGTCGTTGAATCGAAAACGCAGACGAGATAAATGCGTGCACGTAAAATGAAACAAACAGTTAAAAATGGAAGCAAGGCGATTTATGGTCGCGCTTTCCAGACGAGTCTCAGTGGCTGCGTTTCATCTTTCCACGGCGAATGACGCATGTCGTATCATTCACTTGTAACTCTAATGATACTGCTATATATCTACTTCACTGAGATGGCGAGCAAATGGCAAAAAAAAGTGTGAACGATTATAAAAGGAAGCAGAAAATACCGAACGGTAAACGTACCATTCTGTCGGTCTCGTAATTAGTAATTGCACATTTACACGCTACATTAGGTGAACTGAAAAAACTATGAGAAGTAGGAAAAAAATCTGCAAACAACTGTACGTCGTACGGCTATTGAACGAAGTAATAAAATAAATGTCTGAAATTGAAAAAAGAGGGGAAGTCAACTTTACCTTATAAAGTGTGTACGATATATACATATACATTTAAGCATATATTATATGCATACGTATATACATGAAATGTATACACTTGTTCATTAGCAATAAGTTTATCGGTCGCATATTGTGAAAAGCATGCGCGTCTCTTGTGCTTAGGTAAAAGAGAAAAAAAAAAAAAAAAAAAACATGTATGTTCCGTGAAGATGATGTAGAGTGTCAATATTGTTACAAATACCTCATAAAAGACGATGGATCACGTATATTATTTAAATATTCGTTCATTTAGTGATTCATTCGTTTATTTATAGTATTATGCAAAAAGTGACAGGAGAATTCTATAAAATGAATCGTATATAATAAAGATGAAAAGGATTAAAAAGATTATGCAGTGTAGAGTCTTATTTTAATCTGCATATGCCTTTTTACCCTGTGCAAATATTTGAATAATCTTTTAATAATAATGTACTTTCACATTAATTTATTTTACTATTACTATCTTATATTTTTCCGTAATGTTCGCTTCATTCGTAAACGTCAGTTTTTTCTTATATCTTACAAAACAATTGCATAATCTTTTAAAAGAATTTTGATTCGTAGGGCTTCAATACATTTTTATATTGATGTCAAAGATAAAAAAGAAAGAAATTCAAATATAGAATAGGTATTGGAATTACTTCACAAATTCAGGAAGGAAAACGAAAAATATATGTTTAACAGGAAATAAATTGTCAATAAACATTTAAATGGGAAGTCTTTGATTTCAATAATTTGGTTCAATTGTATATGCATTCGAAGGTCTGGGGGAACGTCGGTAGTAGCATAAAACGAAGAGCACCATAGAAGGATGAAGACTTGGAGCTCAAGCTAATCAGCTCTTTATAGGAAAGTAGCAAATTTCTTANGTTGGAATTACTTTACAAATTCAGGAAGGAAAACGAAAAATATGTTTAACAGGAAATAAATTGTCAATAAACCTTTAAATGGCAAGTCTTTGATTTCAATAATTTGGTTCAATTGTATATGCATTCGAAGGTCTGGGGGAACGTCGGTAGTAGCATAAAACGAAGAGCACCATAGAAGGATGAAGACTTGGAGCTCAAGCTAATCAGCTCTTTATAGGAAAGTAGCAAATTTCTTTAAAATTGGTGTCTATACTTAATCCTTGTTATTATAGTAAACGTAATTTTATAAACGAAAAAGTCTAGATATTTTACTTCTATCTAGAATTGTGAACGTTCTTACGATAAAATCCGTTCTTTGTCGACAAATGATATATATACTAATTAAAAATTAAGTTAGAACTCGGTTATGACAGCAGATTTATACGAGGCTAGTCAAGTTTAGAGTTCCTTTGAGCATTTGAAATAAAATAAATGTTGTTGAAGAACAATAATAAACCGGTTTCATTGTACCAGTTTAGAGTTAATTGTACTATATTGATGATAAGCGTTTATTTTGATAAATGAATAACCTGTGCTGGATATCTGGCGCATCATCTGAATTATTATGCATGTATACGTAGATAACGGATCGTGGGCGCCGATGACGAAAGGTCAATTCTGTTGAATCTACCTGGACCAATCGCGTAAGACCACGATCGCAATGGCGGCGTGGCTGAATAGTTTTGTGTTATCGGGTGGTTGGTTAGGTAGAGGCTTGTAAAGCCAGCAACTTTGTTTTCTTGTATACTGAAGTGTTCATCTTGCTGTGGCTCATCTTTTTATTCAGTCATGTACCATTGCGGTTTCTTACTGGTCTTACTAGACCTGTCTTTGGATGGTAAATGATCCTAACCTACGGTATCTTTTTAAATGTAACTCTTTTAAATGTGTAACATTTAACGTGTAATGTATTTCAGTGGTTGGAAGTATTTCCCAATTAGAAATTGACAAGCACTTGGAACTAGGTAGAGAATTTTTAGCAAAAGGCCAGTTACAAGATGCACTGTCACATTACCATGCAGCTGTTGGTAAGTTCTTTTCAATATTTATTATTTATTTTAATACAATGATGGTTTTCTTGAAAATTGTCACTGAATTTCGTTTATTGCTTTAGAGGGTAATCCAAACAATTATTTAACATACTATAAAAGGGGCACAGTGTATCTAGCATTAGGTAAAGCCAAATTTGCACTTCTTGATCTTGATAAAGTTCTGGAATTAAAGCCAGACTTTACCTCTGCAAGATTGCAACGTGGCAATATATTGTTTAAGCAAGCCCAGTTTGATAAAGCAGAGGTCGATTTTCGAGGTGTAGTAAGTATTCCTTTGTATTACATATTTATAAATGTATAACTTCATCATGTAATTCTTATTTGCCTTTTTTCTAGCTGGCAGCTGAACCACACAATTCAGACGCCTATACTGCCTTGTATAAAATAGCACCTGCCCAAGAAGATTTGGTAGTCGTAGACAAATTAATTAGAAGTGGCGATTATGCAACAGCTGTACAACAGTTAACTAGAGTCATTGAAGTTTGTCCATGGTCAGCTGAGCTTAGGCAGCGCAGAGCCGAATGTTACGAAATGCTTGAAGATTATGTTAGTGCTATCTCTGATGTACGGTCTACAACTAAGCTACAGTCGGATAATACGCAAGGATATCTTAAATTGGCTACATTGCATTATCGACTTGGACAAGTGGAAGAATCTCTAAAGTGAGTAAGGATGAGGTTTAAATTATGTATTACATATCTAAATATGTATTATTAAATTTACAAACGATCTGTAGGGAAATTCGAGAATGTTTAAAACTTGATCCGGAACATTCAAAATGCTTTGCGTTCTATAAGAAAATTAAGAAAATAGCAAAACTGCTAGCGGATGCAGAGACATATGAAAGTGAAAGGGATTACATTAGCTGTATAAGTTCAGCTCAACCTGTACTTAAGCTTGAGCAACAAATAATCAACGTACGTTTCATTGCTCATCAGCTACTATGTAAATGTTTCACTGGTAACTCGGAATCAAGGGAGGCAATTAAAAATTGCCAGGAGGCATTAAAGATAAGGAAAGAGGCTTCAGTATACTGTGACAGCGCCGAAGCGTATCTTGCAGCTGAAATGTTCGATGATGGTAAGTTATACTGATACTATATATAAAATATGTAGAATTTATTAAAAAATTTTTTATCCGTACAAAATTTAATAACGTAATTATATATTCTTCTCCATAAAGCAATTAGAGATTTTAAGGAAGCTCTAGGAATTGATATGAGCTTGCAAAGAGCGAAACAAGGTCTGCATAAAGCACAACAACGACAGAAACTGTCTGAGTCACGAGATTATTACAAAATTTTGGGTGTGCCAAGAACAGCGACGAAACGTGATATTATCAAGGCATACAGAAAAGCTGCACAAAAATGGCATCCTGATAATTTTCAAGAGGGGGAGGAGAAGAAACGGGCGGAAAAACGATTTATCGACATTGCCGCTGCCAAAGAAGTACTAACTGACGATGAGAAGAGAGCGAAATTCGACCAAGGCGAAGATCCATTGGATCCTGAATCAGGGAAACACCAACAAGGTTTCAACTCCTTCCAAGAATTCCATCACTTCCATGGTTCTCCCTTCCAGTTTAAGTTCCACTTTAATTAGTCCAATTTCTCATTCTCTCTTATGGCACTAGCCCAAATAAATTTCCTAAATTTTCATAGCGCCGTTGTATACGCGACGCGATTTTTGCTATTTTTAGCTGGAATTTAATTTTGCTAATCTACCTCGTCGGTAGTCATATGTCTTGTATCTGCATGGGAGCCAGAAGACTGTGCGTGAAAAAAAATAGTAATCAGTAAGTCAAGAATCACTGACCAAATATAACTGATTTCAAAAACTCGATTAAAGATTAAGTTCTCTGAATTACGCGTTGAATCAAATTCAAACCATTGTTTCTCGGTCGGCAAATAACTTAAATGAAGTTCGTGAACGTACACATAGTGTAAATAATGCAAGCATGTAATTAAACATATTATTTATGATGATTTCGAATAATTGACTTGCTGAGTAGCTACTGAACAATACACCTGATGCAGACTGAACGTATAATCAACTTTCAGTAAACGAAGATATTCTGTATGTGTAAATATCGTACCGTCGACAAGGGAAACGAAGGTCTCGTAAAAGAACTCGCATTTTAATAAAACCATATGTAGGATGTTTGGCAGTAGAATACTGCCACCTAAACTATTACGGCGGTGGGCTGTGGACAATTTATAGAGAGCGGATTTTTATGCATAGTAAATTTATCGCATGATAAGCGTCCTAGGAAACGTATTGCAGATCTTTTGACCTCTAAAATTGATAACATATGTACGTGAATTTTCATGCTTTGTCTTTTCTATTATGTACATTCATATTTTCCCATGAAATGCATAAGATCCGCTGTCTAATAATTGGCAGTAACTTCAAACTGTACGATGATTAGATGGAATGCATAATACGAAAGCTATTCGCGATAATTACGATCATCGAGTACAGATGCACAGGGGAATATAAATAGCGAAGTATCCTAAATGCAGTCACTGTATTCGATGTTAATGAAACAAACATGTAGGACAATGCTGTGCGCGTGTTGTGTTTGCATGAGTGTGAGAGAACTTTATGTAAATACTGTATCTTTGATATTTGTTTAAATATATTTGAATAATTTATACATACATATATATTTGTACCATTCGTACGTCTTAGTTTGTTTCATTTATAGTTTTAGCACTGATCGTTTGTCATAAATGTCTATGTGCTCATTCGGTCTTTCGAAAATGCGCGCTATAAAATCTGCATATATGAGAACAACCTTTCACATTTTCATATCGTCAGGTGGTGATGGTGGGGAGATGCGCGCTTCAGGGAGCTAGCACCAGATGTCATTTCGAACACACTCGTCGCCATCGAAGTTTTAAAACCGATCAAAGCCGTACGGAGTTTCCAGGAGGGTAGTCGCGTTACGCTCGGTACTTTCTTAGACAGACTGAGTCCTTTTAAGTAGTATATATATACGCGTACGGATATATATGTATGTATAGTTCGGTTCGCGCAACGACAAACGTATAAAAAATGATGGAACATCGTGTAATTTGACAGTGAAGAAACATTTTAATGGGAGAAGTGCCTCGGTGTCCTGTGGTTGGTATTCGGGAGGTTCTAACTACATTCGCCGCAACACCCTGTAGCTCTCTGGGTAGTCGCGTCATTTTCGGAGCATCAGGATTCGATTACGGAGTGATTGCTCGACGAGGTTCACTCGTTCGACCGGATAGTGGATAATTGTCTTCATTCATCACATAAAAGGGGACATTCCTCGCCGGGAAACGTAAAAAGTGCAAGTTTATAGAGAGTAAGGAGCTGAGACCGGCATATAAAGTCGACCGCGGCAGAGAAATTTCTGCTTTAGAGAAATATGTATGGAGAATCCATTGCGTGTCGGTGACACATTTTACCGCGGTTCCCTTTAAATCGGGAACCATTTACTTCGAATTTTTTGACTTGCATATTTTTAGAGGTGATCTCATGAATTTGTCAACATGCATTTCAAACCAGTTTACGCGAAGGGTTACGTGCGATTTGAATCGTGATCACTTGCATATATCCAGGCAGCAGTGAAGCCTGGTTTCCCATGTTCTTTTCAAAATATCGAACGAATTTCGTGCTCGCACGTCGCGCGTCTACTTTTTCCCTCCGGCCCCCTTTTCTTGTTTCAACAAACGCTACCTGATTTCGCCCCTGGGCGGCAAAGCTTCCCCTCGTTTAACACCAAGGGATCAAAGAGGAATCGGCAAATGATAAGTGCGCTTCTTTTCAATCGCTTTTACCAGTGCTTTTGTCAAAAGCCCAGCTGTAACCATATTCGTCGCGTTCTTCCGATCCCGACGCTCTTTTGAAAACAGATTATACACGGGGTAGTTCTATGCTGCTCGGAGCAATTCAATTTCGATATTCTCAAAACCGTATTGAAACAATTGCCACCTTAGTTCTCCGTCGCACCCTCGATAACATATTATCGTTCCAGAGATCAATACTCGATACAACTGGATCAATGCCCTGTCAGCGCAGTTGTGTTCCACATTCTCTCAGAGAATAAGTTTTTCGAGTTTATGACACTCTCGTCGCCAGGATGCGATACACTCCGGAGAGTTTCCGAATCACTGCAGGACTTTCTTCTTAGGACTGCGATTGTAATTAACTCTTCCCGGGCATTACGCAGCATCTCGAAAGTGGGAGAAGATCGGTTTAACGCGATTCGGAGGGTTTTTATCACGGCGGTCCGTACACTCGAGAGGCGCGCAGTGCTCAAACGGGCACGGCCGAATCGATTTTCTCTGGTTCCACTACTGACGATAGCAGTTACACGTATGATTATTCGGTTCCCGCAGCTACCGGAAACTATTTTACCCCGGTATGTTCTCGGGATGAACGGTACCGTTTCGCCCGACTTCGCTCGGCGCGAGCTGGAATCGCGGGACCGCGTACCGACAGCAGCAGAGTCTGGCCGTTGAATCGGATGGAAACCGGTCCGCGTGAAACTGTCTAAAATTAAACCGTGATCGAGTGGCGAGTATTCGTAACGCGGTTAAAACGGGACGCGGCGCGCCGTGCCGGCGTCTGTTTCCAATGGCGATTCAACTTCCGGTTCTTTAATCGCCGATGAGTACTCGCCGCGCTAATCGATCCGCTCCCGATCGGCATGTGCTCCGCGGAGGCTGCCTCCAACGTGTTTCAGCGAGCTCGTCATATACCGTTATACCGCCCGTATCGCGCGGCGAGGATCCTAAAAATAGCGGCGACCACCGAACGAAAGTAATTCTTCTCCTACACTTTTTCTAATGAATCTCCGGGCAGTGCGCCGGGAGAGAGAAAAGGCGTGCTCGAAGTTGACGCGTTAACCAGGTCAGATTGTGAATCGATCCTCCTTCTCACGTCCTGCGAGACGTTCTTCAATACGCGCGTTCCTCCTTCCACGACTTTCCTCCTTCGGCCACGATAAATTCCGCAAAATTTCCACGATTTTAATTTGCACCTCCTTCTTGCACATTATTACAATTCCTCTTTCGATTTCATCTGAGTCGTTCGATTAATCTACCTCTTCGATATCGTGAGATTAGTTCGAAAGTGTTCTGTCTCGTAAAATGGATATCGTAATAACTATATCCCCGTCGTTATCGGATGATCGATGGCCGTTTAATGGAGGCGCGGATGAGCGAAGGTGACGGGAGTGAAATGAGATTCGAAAGAATTAGCTGATCGTCTGAGAGCACGGTGATCGCGCGGCGCAAGTTGACCCGATTTTCTTCTCCTGATTCGACGTCTCGTTCGGACAGATATCCGGATTCTGGCCAGCGGACCGACATTGGTAATCAGCGAACGGAAGGAAGGCTCGAGGCTTGGAACGGGAAAGGGTGAGACAGGGTGACTCGGCGGCGGCGGCGGCGGCGGCGGTGGGTGAGGCTGAAGTGATGACGGGCGAGGAAGGAAAGTGCGGGGGTGGTGTCGGGGCGGGGAACACGAACACGAACCTGACCGACAATGCGAACAATCTTAACGCGAATGTTCACGCGAATGTGAACGCCAACATAAATGTCAGTCAACAGAACGGAGGACCTGAAAAGGCGCCCGTCGTCGGCGGTACCAACGTGGAGACGTTACCCCGAGCTGGCAAGCAAGTATGTGAATCGCTATGATTTTTATACACATTTCACCTTCGCCCCGAGTTATCTCAAACAGATGAATTTTCTCTTATCCTTGTCCTATAGGATGTCAACGATTGAACGACAGATTCAATTTAGGGAACGAGATAGGGCAAGGACAACGTTATTATCTTCCTTTGCACACTTTTCTTTGTCGCGAAAATGAAATGCGAAAGTTAATGTAAGACCGTGAAATACGTATCCACCGAAGGAAACGGTGAATAACGGCATTGTGTTTGCTGCACGGTATTAGAGTTACATACGCGTGTAAACATTTTGCTTTCTTGCTCGTTTTCTCGAACAGCTATGGTTCGTATTACAGTACGCGTACGTGTATGTATGTACGTCGCGTTAAGGAAGATGAGCAAGCATTTCCCTTGTAGTTGATCTTAACCGAGGGAGAGATTAGAGAACATGAAATTTCGATGACACGTCGTAATTCAATACACGTGAAAGAAAGATGACACTGGGAACTGTGTATCCGGTTTTCAGTACTTGCAGTACCGTAACAAACCTTGCGAACGGTCATTAGATTCCACCTCTAGCGGATCTAATGGTCAACAACACGACGGTCAATGGATTGCATTTATTCGAGGGAATAACTACTTCTATACGGTCTCGCGATAGTATTTGTTCATTCATGCGCGACGATTTGATTATACGCCGGCAATTTAAGTAGCCAGAAAAGCTTTTTTCTCTATGAAGTTCAGACATTCCCATCTGTCCAATTCCTTGCCGGTTCTTTGTGACGAATAATGAATAGTATTTAATTCCTTTGGCGTTCGTTAACTGTATTTGTTATCGGAGATTCTGTTGAAATCGGCGGGGTACTCGTTCAAGTATAAATCGATTGCTTGATCAACACAGTGGCATTACAGCATCTTTTATTCGTTTAAGGCATTCTTACAAGAGCTCTTAGACGTTCAATAAAAGTTCGAGTAGTATCAAAGTTATTCGCTTCCGTCTTTCTCGACAAAACAATCTGTTTCTGTCTTTTCACGAGACTTTAATAGTGAAATTCTACGAGTTCTGAACTCTGTAATTCTTAGATGAAATTTTCCTGTTCGTCATTACATTTATTTCCTGTAATTAAACAAATTAAACGCTTCGTTAGTTTATTAAAAAGAGTTCAGTGAAAGATGCACGTATTTCTATTTATGGCAGCAAATTTTAATTATACTTACGAAAAAAATAAAAGCATATGAGAGATGGCCATGAGAGGGGAAGCGAGCGGTGCGCGATTTTGCTCGATCATGATCGTCTAAATATAGCCGGTAAAAATTTAGTAGGTAAGAGTACACACGAAGGCTGAGGGAGCACAATAAGTTTACCATCGTACATTCATTCCGCATTAGCGTACAAAGAGCTGTGTTAGGTTTAGTGAGTGATTGTTCGAGCCCCAAAGGTCACGGTTAACGTAGGACGTAGGCTGTGAAAGTTGTAAAACGGAGGACACGCGTTTGCGGGTTCACGGGTCCCTAAATGCGTTACGTACTCACTACGTAGGTATACGGAACCGTGCACAATGAAAACTTGTTTCTATTCACCTTCCTATTCAGTGCTAAACTTAATCGCAGGCCTGAGATCTAAACGAGTTTGCCGATTTGTAAAACAGGTTTACGCGTTTCTGGATAATCACACAGCGAGCGAGCCGACTGTGTGCACATCCACAGGAACGATTACGCGTTCGCGTCAAACGAAATATCGTAGGAATAGAATTTATTGGCACTGCCGATGGGTAGTAACGTGTACACAAAAGTGTAAGAACGCCGTTCTACTCTGATACGATTCGAAAAAGATTTATATACATATTTTCTATGAGTATATTCGTTTCCCGCGACTCGAACGGATTGATCAAAGCGATCCCAGAAAAAGTAACTTGGTGTAAATATAAGTGCAGCTTCGATTATTCCGAGGGAAACGATTCTTTTTTAGTAGTAGAAGCACAGCGGAGGGTGACCACTGAACTATGTTTACCGTTACCTAACTTTTCGCTTTATATTGAGCAGATTATAAACTTCTCTAGCACCCATTGTGGTTTTCGCTTTTGTTGTTGGAAAATCCAGGTTTAACGACATTCCGGACATTCTTGTCCCGTTACCAAGAAATTTATAACTTAGCGCAATCGTTATTTCGGGCTGCAGCATAATTTATAATTTTAACACCGGTTATAAATAAATATCATATTTAGGATTTATTAAGCGCGTCGTGCGAATTCTCTATTTCTTCCGAGAATTTCATTTTATCCTGTTATATATTTTCGATAAAGCATCAGCAGGAACGTTATCGAAACTCAGTCTGTTACGGAGTTATGTGTGTACATACTTTTATGCACACAGAGATTGCATGAACTCTGATTACATGCCTGCCATCCGGCATCTATAATTCGTCCGTACGTGATTCCGTTTATCTACTTCGCGTGTACACTTTGGGCTCACGTAAAATTACGTCATAATCCCATCAGTATGAGTCTTGTAAATGGATCCTCGCATAAATGGACCTTCATTCATGCGATGAGGTCATGGTTACTATCGCCAATTGTCCCAGATCAAATTGATTTCCACCATATTAACAACGAATGTGTTTATAGCCAATATTAATTAATCAACGAGCCAGCAATGTTTACCCAATATTTATGTTACTATTCTTGTCAGAAATTTCTTTCTTTTTTTAGTGAACTGAGAAATGATCGTTAAGCACGTTAGTTACGTGGCAAGTATTCGAGCGAAGTACTCGAAGCACTATTAAGACGCAATCTTAACGACAGGAGTTTAATTGGAACTTAATTTAACTGACGAACGATAAAGGAAACGAAGGTGACATTGCAAAGATCAGTGGAATAAATGCTTTATCATTTAAAAAATGTAAATCTAAATGATATCTGATTCGGTGTGCGGCTAATAAATGTAAAACTCTTTTTCGCGTGAGATTTCCTCCTCGTGTATCGAACATCCGACTTCTTGAATGATAAAGGGCATAATGGCCCTGCAGTGGCTCGGTCGATGATGAATGTAGGTCATTCATGTACTTTATCTGAGAAATGCATGTACACACATGGCTCGTTACTTGCAAGATTCAGTAACGCGACAGTCGCCGTAATTTCACAGTTCTCGTTCGTCCAAGGGTAGCACGGCTGTACGTATTCGTAACGAGTATTATTCGCGGCGTGACGTGTCGCACCGCGCGTAAATATATGGCAGCGGACGCGTAAGAACATGTGCGACGAACCTGGGTCACATCTGATTGCTTACAATGCATCGTATGCGCCCACACTTGTACTCGGAGTACGTGCAACTTTTTATGTTGCCTCTTATCCGGTTCTCGAAACCGATTATGAAACAGACACTTCGAATCCTGGTGGTAATTAAAAGGCAGAAAGAAATTTAATCACGGTTACATTACACATTAACATCTTTATGTACCAAAATGCGTTTCGAGTTATTTTTTAGCATTTTCTAAAACGCTATCAAATTTTAATTTGCATAGATTCATTACACAGATTTTTATTGTCGGTCGAGCCGGTGCAGTCGGTTTCATTGTTCTTTAGGGAAGCTGGTTGCCGGTAGCCATTAATATCAATTTCCTGCACGTGTAATTGTTGTTGTTGCATCGTGCGTTAATGACGCACGAGGATCGTCACATTCCGATGTATTAGAAGCGTCGTAGGTACGCGCAACACGTAAACGACCGTAACGTGCTCCATACATGTCTGCGTAATCTTGACATACATGCCTATTACATATTGCCGCGTCGTTTCGAGTTTTAGAATTCGTTCTCGATCGTGCTTTTTTTTTTATCTGATCCATCAAGTTCGCCGTAGAATAATTAAACCGTACGATGAAACAGGTTTGCCGGGAGTTGATTTTGCAATAGGTATCCAGCTCCGAGCACGAACACGTTGCTCACATCTAATAATATCTACTAATTCCAAAACATCTAATCTTGTCAATTGACTCGTTGAAATGAAATGTAATTCGTCATTCTTCGATAATCCTGTCTTGGATCGTTAGAAGCCTCGTTCAATGCTACGTTCAAATTGCTGTCCAGGAAGCTTTCGAGGGATAAAGGAGCAGAGAGCTGTTTGCTGAGGGCGGATCGATTAAAATGGTCCTCGAGCGATTATTCGAAGGTCGGCACGTGACTACGCACGGATTTTCGTGCATTCGTTAATTTGATTACCGTCTCCCAGCGAGCTGTGGCTAATACCGTTTACGCGCGACTCGCTCACTTTTCATCCTTTCTTTCTTTTTTATCTCTGTGTCCCATCTGCCGATTGCCGACCGCGTGGAAGCGGGTTGCGAAACCGCATAAAGAGATACGTGGACGCGGGCTCGTCTGCTTCGTGTAGAATCCGTTCCGTCGAGTGTAAAGGTAGACTGAAAATAAACGTTTTCGCCTCGGCGCGTTACCGCAACAGCGCCGATGCTCGAGCACAGAATTCGAAAGATCGCTTCCGTAATTTGCATCCGCAAACCAAATTTCGAATTAGATAGTTTGTACTGTTTGTACGAAACAGTGTGTACTCATTCATTGCACTCTGAATGCACTTTCTTTGTGTGGAGAACAAAAATCGACCGTGTACGTTCGATCGTTTGTAACGGTGAAACTTGTTTCAAAGCGCGACGGCACGATTCTCGCCAATAAAAATGCTTTCTTCTTCTCGCGATGTAGTACATCGTATCCGGCGGAAAGAAACGTACTTTCTCGATGGGTTTGAGAATTTCGCGAAGGAGCTTGGCAACGTGCCCTCCGACGCGTACTTATACGGCGAACACGTAACGCCGAAGACGGTAGCGATTGACCCAGTTCGCTAACGCCTTGTGTACGATCGGTCCCGTCATTAAAAGATGCGGCCAGCGTTATTCATCGGGCCCAACAATTGGTTACGACGTGTCACACGAGGCTAATTCAATTATTAAATCGTGGCGACCCCGAAACGTCGACCGGCAATCTCGAACCCGGACCCGCCGCCCCGACGAAGCGTGATGCATCGTTTGCGTACACGCTTCCCTAAACGGGTGATCAAAAAAGTAGCAGGGCGGTCGGCAAAGGGTCCCCCGGCCTTTTCTTGCTCACTCAATACGCGCTTCCTCCGCTTCTTCCGTTTTTTCGCGCTCATTCGACCCGGTAACCCCGCTGCCACCCTTTCTTTATTCTTTTCTTTGACCCTCTCGCCGCTAAACTAGGGTTCATGGCACCCTAACGTCATTTAATTTAGTCTCGAGGGCTCGGGAGAAGTGAGCCAGCCTCTCGTGTGAGCAAGCGCCCTCAACGATTTTCGAATCCTCTCGCGTCCTACGTCGCCTCGTTTCGTTCCTAATTAAGGAACCCGATATTTACTTTGCTCCCGACGAACGAACGATATTCTAATTGAACAGGATCCGCTTTTGTTTCATACCTAACATGATAGATCATGTTTTAAACATTTTTGGAACTACCTATCGCTCCGTTTCATTTTTTTACTTGGAAAAAGTAGAATTTCAAAATGTCTCTCCTGCTATTAAATCGATGAACGTAATGTCCACGGCAGAAGCGTCGGATGTATCGCGTATGATTTCCTTCGTGCAGTTAATAACGGGGAGAACACCGTGAGCGCGGAGATCTTTTCATATGACAACTAGATCGATCGCGGTGACGTCGGTTCCAGTATACCAATTCAATGTCCGTCGTCGATTTGTCAATGACAGCCATTGCTGGGTTGAATGCGGACGGTTCACGGGTAAAGTACAAAAGGAAGAAAACAGTGGGGAAAACTATTGGACGGAATTTATCGCAGATGCTCCAATTCTTTGCCGACCGGCCGTGCGACGCCGCGTTCAACTTTTTGTCAGATGTTTGTGCCAAAACAACATTATCGTTCGCATTTCTTCCCCCGAGGCAAATTTAATCCCCTAATGTACTATCCTTCTTTCCCGGCGATATTTCAATACCATTACCTCCGTTGTAAGAAAAACGTACGTAGCTGCTTACGAAATTAAAATATGAGATTAGCTTCTAGTTACCGATTAATCAGTACGATAACCCTTGTATATTGATCAGGAGAGGTAAGGTTGGATATCGCTTGGAGCAACAACCTGCATCGATTATCGAGTCGTGAGTTAGGTTGGTTACTTTTTTCTCCTCAGGCGGGTGTAATCCGCGCGGGACTATCGAGATAATATTAACCCTGCGCGGTGGCAGGAAAATCCTCTGGCCGACGCGAAGAATCCAGGAAGTAATTTCTGTAATTCGTTTCGTATTAACTCTTTTCATGGCGTTCCGCGTTGAATCGGAATTTTCCGGACGGCCTCTTAATTACGCTCATCAAACGGTTCGCCGGGTTTCGAGTCGGAACATCCCGTTTCGCGCGATGCGTTCGTGGCATCTGTAAAAAAGCAATGCTGACTCGCGAGAATAGACGCAGCTTTACGTAAACAGGTGATTCGCCGTCATTCGAAGCCCCGAATGCCTTTATCATATTAGACAATTTGATTACCGAAGAATCCGATTGCAGGAACTCGAAACATCTCGTATCTAGAACGATTTCTTTTCTACTCGCGAGCATTGCGGCCGTACGCCGCATGCCGCATTGCCGGATTTTTGTGTACTGTAATCAGGATGGAATTTCATTAAAACTTGCGAACCGTAGACGGCGAACAATTTATTCACTGCAAAATACGAATTTCATCGGCATTCTCCCGAGTTTTATAACATCCTGCCACTACGGCATGCGAAAGTTCGATGAAACGCGATATTAAAATTTAAATCGACGAAGATGACCAGACGTATACGCAAAATTCATACATATTTAAATTCTTCCACGCCTATAAACATTATCACGTATTCCTGGCTCGATAAAATACAATTCCATACGAAACTAGTATTTTATACCATATCTATAAATCGTCATTTGTTTTTTGTTATTGACGGTATAGAAAAATATTGACCACACGCTACGATCTGTTCATTCAACAAGTACATAGAACCTCGCATGGAAAAGATCGTACGGGGTGCGACAATGGAAAATGTGCCAGTAGGCAAAAAGAAAAAAGGAGTTTCCTCGTGCTCTACAGATTCCGCTTTCATGCGCCAACTCCCATTGTCAGTCGAACAAAATGTATTTTTTCTTTTTTTATCTAACATCGTCGTAGTATATTCACTTGGCGACGCATCGTGGCGTACTGACTGGCTTGCAGCGAGCAATGTTAATTAAGCGACCGATACGATTGAGCGATAGGCGTGCAGGCTGATAAGGGTTGCCCGTGGCTGTGGAAAGAAGGAGGTAAGCGGAACGATAGGAATAGAGGGCGGTTTGCTGCAATAGCGCTGCCGCGTTCATATCGACCCGAACCTCCAGACTCCATCTTGCTTGTCCCACATATACCTACGTATAGGGTGTCCAATTTTTTTAAAAGTATCTTTAAATAATCGACCCCAATCCCAGCTGCCAGTAATACAATATTTATTTATTTATTTATTTATTTCATAATAAACGGGCATCAATACAAAATGCAAGAAGATAGCTGTTGACAGTCGCCATATAATATAACTATAAATAACGCGTGACATCTATAAAAGATCCGCAATATACATTGAACAAAGCAAAATACATAATCAAAATGAGATAAAAATAGTAACAATGAATAAGGAAATAACAATAGATAATGCCTAAGTAACGGTACAGCGTCGGCTAGTTTCTAAACCAGTGTAGAAGTTTCTTCTTAAATTGCGTGGGAGAACCAGAATAAATGTCCATATAAGGAGCAAGGTCATTCATTTTCATTATTTCAATATTCAGACTGAATTTCTGTCTTCCGAAAAATATCCTAACAATTGTTCCTAATGAATCATAGCAATTACACGTTTAAAAACAATGAGAACGAAAATATTTGCGATATTAACCCTGATTGTTTGTAATACTGAATTAGGATTGAAGGTAACTGGTACGATTGTGATACTGCAAGGAAAAACAGGTCGAGGAACATAAAATAGCACTTGGAAGCTATCGAACAGGGTTCACGTCGATGCAGTATATTTCAACTGTATCACCGGTTACAGGATACCCCGGACACAATACATGAATCAATTACTCAGTCGCGTATACCGAGTCTCTGGCTCGTTTTTCCGCTTTACTCTCCTCCTCCTCCTCCTCTTTCTCTCCGACGACGTACGATTTTCTCTTCTTTGGTTTTTGGCGCACCACCGCGAAAGTGTCTCGTTGCAACCGTCTACAATCGACATATAATACACCGATTTCTACGGTCGCCGGGACAGTTACATGGGCTGGAATACATTACACTTCCGACTTTCTAAGTATCTTTTGTGGTGCGCCGAGAAACCTTAGATTCAGGCACTGCCGAATGATTTTTTAACCCCTCGTGCCGGTGTTGCGCACTCCTCGGGGGACCAGGGGGTAGTTGGCCGGTCGGTTGCTCGGTCGGCCTCTTGATAACAGGCCGAACCGGTGTATCCGTTGCTCAGTGTACTATCCCGACGTTAGTAACGCATACACGTGCACTCGTATCTCGTATTTTATACTTTGTTATATCTTCTGGATTTTATCTTACGATCGCGCGTAAGAGAGGATGAGACGCGTTATTTAAAAGTGAAAGCGTCGTTGAAATCCGTAACCCTTTAAAGCGACGGCTGTAAATGTTACATAATCGGGTCAACGATCTTTGGATCGACAGCGTGTAAAGACAATAGTTCAGACCCTAGTCCAAAGGTTATTTCGGAGCTCCAGATGTTCGTCGACGTTTTGAAGGAATTGGAACAAAAAAATTGTGACGGACTTTAAATTGATCTGAAATTGCGTCGAGCAAGCGTGGCGCCAAGCAGGTTGCAACAGGGCATTGGGAGCAGCACAGTGATCTAGTTTGTGGTTGAAATCGCGCCTGATCCAAAGGCCTCGACACGACGCTTAATTACGTACGTGGATCGCAAATCGAAAATATCAGAAGTGAAATAACAGTAACTTTCTTTCGTCGATTATTGACCCAGATATCTCGTAATTCCTTCTGACATAATGTAACGGAAGGAAGAACTTAAAGGAGAAGATGAACGACCGGCGTAATCACGAATTATGATNACGTCGATGCAGTATATTTCAACTGTATCACCGGTTACAGGATACCCCGGACACAATACATGAATCAATTACTCAGTCGCGTATACCGAGTCTCTGGCTCGTTTTTCCGCTTTACTCTCCTCCTCCTCCTCCTCTTTCTCTCCGACGACGTACGATTTTCTCTTCTTTGGTTTTTGGCGCACCACCGCGAAAGTGTCTCGTTGCAACCGTCTACAATCGACATATAATACACCGATTTCTACGGTCGCCGGGACAGTTACATGGGCTGGAATACATTACACTTCCGACTTTCTAAGTATCTTTTGTGGTGCGCCGAGAAACCTTAGATTCAGGCACTGCCGAATGATTTTTTAACCCCTCGTGCCGGTGTTGCGCACTCCTCGGGGGACCAGGGGGTAGTTGGCCGGTCGGTTGCTCGGTCGGCCTCTTGATAACAGGCCGAACCGGTGTATCCGTTGCTCAGTGTACTATCCCGACGTTAGTAACGCATACACGTGCACTCGTATCTCGTATTTTATACTTTGTTATATCTTCTGGATTTTATCTTACGATCGCGCGTAAGAGAGGATGAGACGCGTTATTTAAAAGTGAAAGCGTCGTTGAAATCCGTAACCCTTTAAAGCGACGGCTGTAAATGTTACATAATCGGGTCAACGATCTTTGGATCGACAGCGTGTAAAGACAATAGTTCAGACCCTAGTCCAAAGGTTATTTCGGAGCTCCAGATGTTCGTCGACGTTTTGAAGGAATTGGAACAAAAAAATTGTGACGGACTTTAAATTGATCTGAAATTGCGTCGAGCAAGCGTGGCGCCAAGCAGGTTGCAACAGGGCATTGGGAGCAGCACAGTGATCTAGTTTGTGGTTGAAATCGCGCCTGATCCAAAGGCCTCGACACGACGCTTAATTACGTACGTGGATCGCAAATCGAAAATATCAGAAGTGAAATAACAGTAACTTTCTTTCGTCGATTATTGACCCAGATATCTCGTAATTCCTTCTGACATAATGTAACGGAAGGAAGAACTTAAAGGAGAAGATGAACGACCGGCGTAATCACGAATTATGATACCAAGTACGAATGACTCAAACCCTCTTAACTCGTACAAATGATTTATTAAGATTTGAGACTCTTTTACGACCGCCTTCGTATATCATACGTGATTATGCGTTTATGCATAGCGATGGAGATTATTTACCTTGCCGATTTGGTAATTTAGCCCTCTGAATTGTATCTTTTTAGGGTATCGCTCAACTTTTTCGTTTCACTGTTATATGTTTAGTTCGTGTTTTATTTATTTAGCCTACTTTTAGTAAGAGACATCGAGTCTGAAAAAGTATTACTAATAAGTTTCGTTCTTAAAAAATGATTTCTTTCAGACTTACATCACATCTAAAATAAGAACCGACGTAAATATTGAAAATCTATTCTTCGAACAAACGGATTCGTCCACCCATCCGAATCAATACGTTCAACGATCGAAATGGAAGGAGCGCGGTGTGCTTTTATTAATCGTGACGACCAAAGCAAATATTTCTGCACGGTTGTATAAAACCGGAGGCGCGACGACGAGGGAGGCGAGAGCGATACGTCGTCGTTTCGGGGAGGGCACGTTAACGCGACGGAATTAATACGCGCGTCGCTTGTTCGCATGTAACGATGGAAATTGTCCCGCAATGCATGCATTAACGTCGGAAGGAGAGAAAGAGAAAGAGGGAATTGAATCGACAAATTCTGAAATATCTGCGTTTTGTCCGGGAACGCATGCGCGACGAACACGACCTCGACCCTTTCAACTAACGCTCTCTTCATTGGCCCTCCCCTTCGGTCAAAGCTTCGGCCTCTCGCTCCTCTCGCGTTCTCGTTTCCTCCGGCGCGGCGGCGCGGCGTGTCGACCATACATTTAATTAAGCCCCAATGAAAAGGACGCGTTGGCGGCGATGAAGAGATTACGTTACTCCGAGGCCCGGAGTAAACTGACATACATCCCGGTTTCAGGAACAAACACATCGGAACGCAGCGGCGCGCGACGGGACCCGCGTATTTGCGACCGCGAACGAGTTTTCACCGGATGGTATAAAGTATAAACGTATCCCACAAACTTGTAGAGATCACAAGTCCAGTTCTTAAATCCTGTTTTAGTAACGAGGCTATGGACAGCTCAAATATTTCAATCAATACAGAAGAAAACAGAACTTATACGTATATATAGGGATGAATCTGAAGTGACTGGAAAATTGAAAATTTCATGTGGTGAATTAAATACACGAGAGACGATTTAATACGTTTTGCACTGCCGAAACTGATCTCGTAGGAGCGCATTATTTTTACCATTNGAATACAGAAGAAAACAGAACTTATACATGTGTAGGGATTAGGGATGAATCTGAAGTGACTGGAAAATTGAAAATTTCATGTGGTGAATTAAATACACGAGAGACGATTTAATACACTGCCGAAACTGATCTCGTAGGAGCGCATTATTTTTACCATTCCATAAATGATGCACTACAATTGAAGTGGTTTATATAGCAAGATAGAATTAGACTATGCCCTCCAGCATAATATAACGGCATAACAGTCTCAGGGTTCAATCGTTTGACATCGGCATCTAGGCTCGTTGGTTCACAGTGTGTAGCACGTAGAAAATTGATTAACTTACATAACTCATTAAAGTTATTCGCAGCCAGGTCACGTGCTTCCTCTGCAGGAATGCGTCTTCGCGCTGGTTCGGTCTAGATATTTTGATAAAAATTTTTCTTGCATAAGATCGGTCCACGTTAACTACGCCAATAAATTGCTCGTTTATTATTTTGATTGGCGAGCGACGAGTCGACTAACATGTGCATACGTATTCCTCGGCCCGAGGAAGAGAGCATTAAACGATGTGGCTTTTAATTCTCGGTACTGCTTATCATTTTTAAGATCGTTTCGCCCATTTACGTGCATGACTCATGGGCTCGTGATTGCATTCAAGATGCGCCGACAGCCGAGTCCAAAAAATCATCGTGACGTAGCGTAGACAACGATTCGCGACCCAATTCCCAGCGCGGCGTAAGGTTTTACCTTTCGAAAGGCGCAGCTCCGGGTATTTTTCAATACCCGATTGATTGGGGACGCTACCTTTCTGTCAGTCACAATAAATCCCGAACGCCCCGGCCCGGGGACAGAGGAAACATTTAACAACCGAGTTTAACGGCAGTGCTTCCGTCCGACTGACTGACTGACTATACGAGACTGACATCATACTATCGTCTTACTCAGCTTCTGTCGGACCGGTACTCTACATCGCTCTTGAGTCACGACGCTGGAATCTGCTTAATCCGTGATTTCATTGTGCCGTAAACGAAATTGGACCAGTGAAGCTCGTACACTCTTCGCTCTCTCTCTCTCTCTCTCGACCGTTTAAAGATATATCTAACACAATTTCCAGCCCGAAGGCGTGAAAACGGCTCTTGGGGTCGGTATGAAAGACACGATTTAATTACACGCGCAATTTTCATCCTAGTCACTTTTGAGAGCGCGCTTTTATCTTTTCTACGCCGAGGCAATATCGAAAGTAATTTTCAAGAGACCGTGCCGTAAGTTTCGTGCACACGTTGCTCTTAATCTCTCCCATCCGTGAAATCGTAACATCGCGACGCGGCGCCGAGAGGAAATTGCGAAATTAAACTTCGCGAGATGACCGCGTTAGAAATTTTAATACGTTACTTACGGCCCTCGGCGAAAGAAGAAGAAGAAGGATCCATTCATAATTCTGGGACGAAACAATGGAGGAACGGTTCGTCTCGGTATCGTTTAACACTCGGATGAATGTCCCGCTTTGAGAGGATAATCGCTGCCCGATTTCACCGAAAACGTTGTTTTTAGACGAAATTGCCTAATTGCGTCTCTCGGTGTCTCGATCGCGGCACAAAGAGGAGCACAGAATTGTTGGACGCCGTCCAAAGGTAAAGGGGGGACATAAAATTTTCGGTGGACGGTCGTGAGTCATTCGCAGCGAGGAACTAAGTGCTTCTTCAGAGAATGTATCCGGCACTCAAACTATTATAACCGTAACGACACGATCTCTTCGGGATGCTACTGCTAAAGTTAAAAACTACGGAACGCAATTGAAACCTCCGCTCCTTTTATCCCTTCGTCACAATTTGCACATCCTTTTGAAACAGACTGTTGTATTCTATAACTTAACTTTATTAAATAAGTATGCAACTTTGTAGGAACACTAGAGAAGCTATTGCCCAACACGGATGAGACGTTGTTCGTAGAAGTTCTTGTTGGATTATTTATGATTCAAATATACAAAAATGAATCTTATGTTTATAAGGAAATGTACCCGTGGTGCAATGTGTTTATGGCTAACGACTATTATGTCGATAAGACACATTTGACTGTTTATAACTGTTTATTACTGGTGACCTGGGTCATAAACAGTGTGCTCCATCGGGATCAGTTTTCATAGATAAGGCATGAGAATTTTCTTAAGAGCAATAGGCTCTTCGTCATTTCGAGTCTGAATTTCGTTCAGTACAGACGTCCTTCCGAGCCAAGTTAAAATAAAATTATTTGAAAGAATATAGAACAAGTTTCTTTCATTTTACCCATTTAAACCAATAGTTCTGAACTAGTCGGGACACAGGATGCAGAGTTTGTATCATGATAACGGAAAACGGGCTAATATATAGGTTTTTAGGTTCTAGTGGTGGGGATTAGAATTTGTAAAGAATGACTACTAGAGTTAGCATCTGGGGATGATGTGCCCAGGTCAGGGTTAAAAAATGGTATAGGTTTGCAAACAGAGTCAAGGGATAAACTAGGCAAGAGATAGAGACGAGTTATAAAATGGTAAATTCGAGATTGAGGTATCGAAGATATGGAGTATCTCTAACTTAAATCTATAATAAACTATAAACAACTAAAAATTAAAAGTATCGTTGGTATACACGTCTAAATGAAATATTATTCAGAAGACTTATACATCAGAGGTTATCAGCACTAAATTGGTGTAATCAATCATAGTTTTTAAAAGCAAGATTCACGTCATGGCGTATTAAAAATAAGTAGAATCAATTACGTGTTAATGAGTCGGTACTCGACGGCCGGTTCCAGAGCTGTCATTAATTTTCCCGAGCATGTGCGGCGTAAGAACTGCCGCGCTTGTACATAATATAAACTAATAATCTTACGCTTCTCCAGATTCGGTTTCATTCTCTATTTATAGAGCGTCGTTGTAGAAGAACGTCGAGCTCACGTGGACACGACGGAACGTGCCTTTTAAATCTCATTGAAATGCATGACGCGAGCGTCAACTTTTTCCGTAAATTGGCCGCGTATTTATAGTTATGCCGCAAACTCTCCGTTAAATACTTTAGTGTTTCTATGCAAATTATCCTTTAACTTGTAAATTCCGAAGATCCGGTAAGACAATCGTGAAAGAGGAAAATGTATGTCAATAAAAACGTAAAACTTTTTTAATGCGAGAGGGACTGGTTTAAATCAAGCGAACTGCCTATCAAATTATTCAACGAAGTTTCGCTTTCGGAATCAAACACCGTGGCCGGCATTTATACATGAACACCTATTGCATAATCGCAATACATTACAGACGACGAAATGACATCACGTCCCGGCGTTGTAAGCGTTGAGGTCATCAGGTGCCATGCCGGTCGCCTCGATATTACAGGTTTTTACGATGATTTCGCTCCGACCTCGAGATGACGGTATAGTATTATAGCTATACATAGTAATCGTAAGAAGCATGAGCACAGCGCTTTATTTACTTTAGCGTTTAAACAGTCTCTAACGAGGTTCAATTATATTAAGTGAGTTGCAAGAGTTTGTCAGGGGATTCAGAGATCTGGTTAAGAATTATTGATTCGTCTATTAAAATGGAATATGTTTATTGGGTTCGTCAATGTCCGCGTTGCGTTCGAGTAATATTCCACGTATCTTCTCCTTCGGAAAGGCCTCGTTGCACGTCTCAGGCATTCCGTGTCGTCTTCGCTGATAAACGACGTTAACGCCAAAGAGATTATGGCCGAAGATATTGTTTCAAGAAGGGGGCCGAACGTGCGTATTCGTGGGAATCGTCGTTCCCCGTCCCCGCAGGACGACTCGCGGGAACCTCGCCTTAAGAGGATTCTCAAGCGGGACTGATAAGTTTAATTAGAATCGGGAAGAATAAGGAGAAAGCCCGTTGTTTTGGCTTTAGCCCAGGGAAAGAGAGGAAGGAAATGCGAGAGAAACGGGTCGCGGAACGAGCGTATATCTACACATCTCCCTGTTGCCGGCGCGGTCGCGATTCGAAAGATACCTTGACGTTATTTTTAACTATTATGTCCAGCCGTGCAGTAGGTTGAGGTCTCGGTTAAGCGAATGTCGGTCTCGCTCTTTGTCGCGATATCGAGGTACGATTCGATTGAAGGAAACACGTTTCCACGGGTCTCGCTATAAATATAACAGTCATAGGGCCGTCGATTTTATCGCCGAGATCGTATCTCATAACTGATGTCAGCTTTTCCAGCGAAACGTATCGATACGTTCTCGTTAGCTTTGTACAACAATTTTTCCTCGATCGTTCGTGATTATTAGCATGATTTCTTTTCTGGAACGAATTAATCATCTGAGCACGGCGTTTACTAATTAAGACACGATTGCGGTCTGATCGAGATAAGGTGGGAAATTAGAGTGAGTATTAGCGGCATCATTCCCACGACTGGTTTCAAGGGAAACAAACTATTCGAGTAATGTTGCGTACTTTTATTGCACGCATACCGCCTCGAAGTTGCACATTCTTTAACACGGACATAATTGTACGTACTTATTGTGCACTTCTTCCACCTACGTTTATACCTACTTCCAATTTGTTCTAACGTCACTGGCATTCCACTGTTTACCGCCATTATTCCTAATAATCCCAATGGTGTCAACGACCAGCGTTTCAGGAACGACAAATACATAGTTATCGAACGCTAACAAACTTATCAACGTTGGCCGATGTTTCACCTATGATTATATAAACTCATTTGTATTCCAATATGAACGATACGATAAGCTATTACGTAATGATTACGGTTCCTCCGTTAATGTATTCCAAAAATCACGTAATTCAAGCATTTCTATTAACCAAATAGTCGGCTAATGGATTAGATACTTATCCTAACTGTAATTGCGACCGTGAAAGTATTCGCGGACGTGACGGCGGAGCATTTTGATAAATGTGAAGCCTCATGAATCTTGAAAGAGCGGTACGCGTCAGATATATAATTACCATTCGTTGGAACTATATCTGTCAACAAATGGTGAGGTATTCCCGTCGGTTTCGTCATCCTGATCCTTGTTGAAGCGCATTTTCAGGTTTCGCGGACGATATCGTCAAGGCCATAAAACGATTTTACTTGTACGATGATCTAATGTATTGATGACGAACCTCTCCGTCGGAAGCCGCAGTTACCCCAATACCGATTGGTCGGTCCTCCCACTGAGAAACACACCGTTATTACGGGAATTCATCCAAATCCGTTCAAGTTTTAACAATCAGGTTTAACGAATGTATTAAAATAATCGATACGATTTTTATAGGAATTATCGAAACAAGTCGGTTTGCTTGAATGTCTCGGGCTATATTTCGCTTGAACCCTCCCAAATTTTCCAACTGAAATCTCCCGTGCTTCCTTCCGTCGTGGAGATAAAGAATGAAGGGTCAATAGGTGAAAACCGATGAAGCATGAGCCCATTCTATCGTCCGATAGTAAACAGACGTCGAAGGAATGGCCAAAACCGGAGAGAAGACTAGACGTATATATACATGTGTATTATAGAGCCATAAGTGGCTCGCGAGCTACTAATATGCGTCGCTCTTGATTTGGCGCATTAGTTCATCGATTTGAATACAAACAAGCAATGAATTTTAAACTGAATTTCGGTTTCTTCCTCGTTACACGGTTCGCTTCTTCTGTATCTCGTTATCTTTACTCTATCATCTGTTACCCCTTTCCGCAGTCAACGAACCCGGCCTCCTTTACCGTCATCGTCGTACACTGCCTAATTACTATCCTTCGTGCTGGTCTCTGCACAGTTTAATGCGTCCCGGACACCATTCGACGCGAGCAACGTGAAATCCCCTTTTTTGATCGGGACAATAACCGACCAAGCTGAAGTCTTTCTTTCCTGCCGGTGAGACTCGAAAAAGCCGAGACTCAGTTGCTTTCACAATTTTTCTACCGTCGGATTTCTACATAAGTTAGACCAGGCATTTGAAAGCGAAGAGAGAGATTCGTCTTTCACTGAAATAAGAAATTGTTACCGTTTAATTTCGTTGCACCGGGATCGCCTGAAAGTGGAACGATGTAGAGTTACAGGCAAGGATTAAACAGGAATTGCATAAACGACGGTGTGTACGCCAATCATCCAGAAACGGACGATACAAATAGATGAAACAAAAAATATGCACGGTTCTCGTATTAAAATGCGCATAAATTGGAATCTGATTGATCGTTAATAACGCGCGCCGACCTGATGAAGATCGGCGGCCGATAATAGATCATGATGTCAGGGTCGCTGGTATGTTATATCAAACGGTTGCACGATTATTCCGCGTCAACCTGTATTTCCGGTTGTCCGTTCGCAACGTGAACCCGACGCGCGCGGTCATTCCTACGTGTACGCACGCTCTCCGCGCGCGTTCTCGCTGCATGACATAGCTATAGTTAGCTTTGGTACACGGCCAGAAATTGCAGGAAGACGCGTAGCTATTATATACACTTACCCCCGCGCCGCATGCCCGAAGACTCTGCAAGTCGAAGACCAGCGCCGGTAACAGTACCGTGGGTCGTGATCAAGCATAATAGAAAAGTGCAAGTGTTAAGCTTCTCCGAAGCGGAATCATGCTAATTATTACGCACGGAGAGAGAGTTCGCATACTTTAATTAATTGCACTCGACGCGTACTTATGTAGCTCCCTTGTCGTAATGAAACGACGTTTATTAAGGTGGTTCTACCGGTAACAGTTTTCAAATTACGAGAAATCTAAAATTTAGCGTATGAGTAGATATTGGTTAAATATCTTCTCCTTCGGAAAGGCCTCGTTGCACGTCTCAGGCATTCCGTGTCGTCTTCGCTGATAAACGACGTTAACGCCAAAGAGATTATGGCCGAAGATATTGTTTCAAGAAGGGGGCCGAACGTGCGTATTCGTGGGAATCGTCGTTCCCCGTCCCCGCAGGACGACTCGCGGGAACCTCGCCTTAAGAGGATTCTCAAGCGGGACTGATAAGTTTAATTAGAATCGGGAAGAATAAGGAGAAAGCCCGTTGTTTTGGCTTTAGCCCAGGGAAAGAGAGGAAGGAAATGCGAGAGAAACGGGTCGCGGAACGAGCGTATATCTACACATCTCCCTGTTGCCGGCGCGGTCGCGATTCGAAAGATACCTTGACGTTATTTTTAACTATTATGTCCAGCCGTGCAGTAGGTTGAGGTCTCGGTTAAGCGAATGTCGGTCTCGCTCTTTGTCGCGATATCGAGGTACGATTCGATTGAAGGAAACACGTTTCCACGGGTCTCGCTATAAATATAACAGTCATAGGGCCGTCGATTTTATCGCCGAGATCGTATCTCATAACTGATGTCAGCTTTTCCAGCGAAACGTATCGATACGTTCTCGTTAGCTTTGTACAACAATTTTTCCTCGATCGTTCGTGATTATTAGCATGATTTCTTTTCTGGAACGAATTAATCATCTGAGCACGGCGTTTACTAATTAAGACACGATTGCGGTCTGATCGAGATAAGGTGGGAAATTAGAGTGAGTATTAGCGGCATCATTCCCACGACTGGTTTCAAGGGAAACAAACTATTCCAGTAATGTTGCGTACTTTTATTGCACGCATACCGCCTCGAAGTTGCACATTCTTTAACACGGACATAATTGTACGTACTTATTGTGCACTTCTTCCACCTACGTTTATACCTACTTCCAATTTGTTCTAACGTCACTGGCATTCCACTGTTTACCGCCATTATTCCTAATAATCCCAATGGTGTCAACGACCAGCGTTTCAGGAACGACAAATACATAGTTATCGAACGCTAACAAACTTATCAACGTTGGCCGATGTTTCACCTATGATTATATAAACTCATTTGTATTCCAATATGAACGATACGATAAGCTATTACGTAATGATTACGGTTCCTCCGTTAATGTATTCCAAAAATCACGTAATTCAAGCATTTCTATTAACCAAATAGTCGGCTAATGGATTAGATACTTATCCTAACTGTAATTGCGACCGTGAAAGTATTCGCGGACGTGACGGCGGAGCATTTTGATAAATGTGAAGCCTCATGAATCTTGAAAGAGCGGTACGCGTCAGATATATAATTACCATTCGTTGCAACTATATCTGTCAACAAATGGTGAGGTATTCCC